>JAFELO010000206.1:272664-288657 GCA_017140195.1 Eumaeus atala
CCTGATCCAAGATTTTGATGTTGACGAGTGATCAAGTCAGGTCTGAGTTGGAGGCAACAAGGTCATCGACGACGATGGCTGTACACCTGCTTAAAAATATGGAACGGAAAAATATATTTAATATTATTATTATGAATAACTGGCATAAACTTCTAGCGTGAACTTTAAAAGAATTTTATATCTTATTTTGCTGAAGATCTTTTTGTAGGAAACATAAATAGGTATGTGTAGACGCGATGCTGTGCGAGCTTCTCGGGCTGGGTTAATTCCCCGCGGGACGTAAGAGAGTGTGGCTAAAGCGTCGCCACCTGGGACGGGGGGGGGGACGTATCTCCACATAAAACTGCAACATTATTAGCCGTCCTCATATAATACTTATGCCCTTATTACATATACCGATGTATCAATTTAAGTGGATTATTTATTACTACCTGTCATTAAGCCCATGGAATTATAGCGAATTATGTCTATAGATAACTATATCTGTATGGCACGGTATTTGAACGGTTAAATCCCAACAGTAAACAAACACTTTCAGTAATTAAGCATGTGAAGTGCGGTGGGCTCAGGTCGCGGGTCAGCCCCGGAGGGTGCTGATAATATCTAAATGCCTAATAGCTGCTGGGCCTGTGACGAATGTATCGGGACCCCCCTCTCCCAGCCCCCGCGCTCTCCACTATGTGATAATTCCAAACGCTGCGGCCAAGCCACCTGGGATCAACCAGGGCCGTATTAAACAGTCACTGAAAGTATTACGATGAAAATATTCTTTTGTGTATGGCATATGTTTTACTGGAATTTACTACTCCCATTTTCAATGTAGCGTCACTTAAAATTTCAGAATATTAAACAGACAAGTATTGATACAATCAAATGGCTGTCATCATCAATCACCTCATGAAAATCAAAATATTACATATGAGATTCTATCTCTTTTTCAACCATCATTTAAACACAGCCAGGGATAGATCCATGGCCTGAGAAGAATCGGGTAAAGAGACACATAACACGACATAAGTAACAACACTTGAATGCGTAAACCAAAACCAATTGTTTGCTCTCTATTGTTTTAACTAATGTTGAAATTGTAGTTCAGGTACAGCCTAAGGGCAAAATTCCGATATAAAAATACTATCATCTTCTGCTGCACATAGGCCCCTTTCAATGAACGCCAAGACGACAGATCTCTTGCTACCGTCATCCATCCCAGACCGGCTACTGCACGGTGATCGTCTTAAAAAAAATACTATGGCACAGCACATACATATATTTTATGAATCTCCGGGAAGTTAGCAGATTTCTGTTTTAACATTCACTAGGAAAACGATAACATAGCTGGATTTACAGAAAGTTTAGCTACACATTTTCCACAGCTTTTTAGCTACTGTTTAGTTACTAAGTAAATTTTGCGCAGTATAGATCCCTACTGGTTTTTGAAAATAATTTATATATAATATAATTAGACAATGTCTAGGATACATTACCGTCTTTGCCAATTCCAATAACAATAAGTCTGTTCACATAAATCAAACTCTCTAAATGAAACGTTTGCTTATTATTGGTGCCACAAACACGCTATCGAGTTTCCAACAATTCGGGACTGTGAGTGCGGCATGTGGTGCGGTGTCGGCGCTTCGTGCCGGACGGAATCTGAATGCACCCCGGCACGGCCGCCGATCGCTGGCATTTAATTAGCACGTGCCTACTGAGAGCCGATCCTCGCCCGCCCAAAATTACTCGCATCCTTGTCTCTCCTATCACTACTGTCTACATAATAACAGATATTATGAAGACCAATATTATAGTTTATGACGAAATGTTACATTTAATTCCTACGAAAACTGTATCATTTACCTCTTTTCAAAGTTCTTTACACGATAGATTTAAAATTACATAACCATGTAGGTTAACAATGTGATATACTTAGGAATATTAATAATAGTTAAATAAAGATTTTACCAATAATTTAAAATCAATACTTGTAGTGTGAAGATTTTTTTTAATGTCATAAAAGTATCTGTGAATTGCTATGTCTCGTGATTTCATGTGAGTAACATCCCAAGGGAACCTATATTTTTTGGGGATAAAGTGTATATTGATATTATACCGGATCGTAATTGAAAAGAATACATGAAACCTACACCTACACACGGAAAGGCGGACAACAAATTAATTCTTTAAGGGTACTGTTTTCACTTTTCGGGTCCGTACCTCGCTCCGTACGGATCCGTAACCGTCAAAATAACAACAGGGATCCACATCAATTCAACAATGACAGTAGAAAAGTCTAAAGGAACTACAAAATTACTGACCCCAATACGCCAATAATTCCAATTAGTAACGATGGCCAGTATTTTTTCCATACTACACGTCTATGTCTACGTTAAATTTACGGAATAAAAAAGCTAAAACAAATAAACGTTGCAAGAATACGGTCCCGGTGGCTCAGTCCCCAGAGACGGAGCCCACGCGCCCAACTTCGGGCTCAGCGGCGCCGGCTGCCCCCACCGCCACCCGCCCCCGTTGAGAATACATTTGCGCACCAGTCGTGTTGGCCTAACAACTAGATTGCGACAACGCGAACTGCTATGAAAAAATTACTTATTTTCTGATCAGTGGCACTGGCGATAGCTTTGGGAAACAATTGAAAATTCCACGCTTTTAGGTATCCATTCGAGAACGCTGAGACGACTCACAACAGACTAACAATGAGTAATTTAGCCAGGGTGCCTAGTTATGGGCGTTTGTCTGTGTTATGTTATTGCTAAAGTATTCGTTCGAGGTGTTCTGAAGCTGAAGAGCTTACGGGTGAACAATACCTATTTATCTTTATATTATATACGTGTTTATCTGAAACGACGAAACTATTCCTATACTAGCCATTATTCACGTCTCTATACATATTGTTACATTGGAATTTTTTCGTACACCATGAGTTAGAACAAGGTGACAATGTTCCATAATCTCATATTTTTTAACACTTAATTAGTGTGTTTTGCCTTGCATTGGTGTTCTAGAATCGACAGAACATTTCGGCTATGTTTAAAATTTTGTAAGTTAAATTTTAATTAACGTGTTATTACATTTTCATCACTATTATTTGCTGGAGTACATTAAAGAATATGGTTTTCTTGAAAGGCGCGCAAACAGACAGACAATAAAGATCGAAGCCATAAGCTTTTCGTTTTTTATGGTAAAGTGGCGTTTTGTGGTAAAGAATCCAAAATATTTACAGAACTGAACAGACATGGGACCTTATTATGGTACACAGGCGTGTGAGAAACACATATGCACTCCCTCTTGTTACGGGCCTATTCCGATGGGACAGGAAGATGACACAAGCGGACTGAATAATTTACGGACTACACGAGACATATATTTCTTGCACCACCGCCAGTATTCTAAGTCTAGGATCTATAGTTTGTTTTAAGGAAATTGTTAGCAACAATATTTGTTGCACAAGGAATCCATCCCAACATTCGTGGACAGAGGTCCTTACTTAATATTTATTTTGAGATGGAAAAATCCCACAGTCAAATATTTAAATCATTTTTAGTGTTCCGTACTTTAAAAGGAACATATAGAACTGATACATATATAATTAATATACTTAAAATTATTTAACTAATTTATATTTATAATATTTACATATAATTTCACACAATCACCGTTCGGTTACGTAGATAAGTACTTTGTACATTACGTGAAAAATATATTTATAGTCACCTACATATTCATATATGTATTCATGTAATATATACACATATACATATTCATATAATATAGTTAAAATAATAGGTATGGCGAATACCCTAACCTAACTACAGAGAAAAACGAGGCCCTTTCAACAGTAACCGTATATAAAACTAAATCCATCTGGGGAACATTAAATTATAATAAGTACTGCGACTGTGTCTGCGCTAAAAACTCGGAAACTCGTGAAAGATAAAGTGGATGAAGTGGTCTCCGCGATACAGCTCCGTCGACGATTTATTTATAATCTCGGGTTCAAAATTGACACTGAATTAACATGTAAATATTTGAGGTCCAAGGAGGCTGGTAGAGATTTATCGTAATGGCTGGAGATAAGCGAGGACGCGGTCGTAAAGCACCGGGCGGGCGACGAATTCGCCTGGCAGCCACTCAGCGCGCCAGCACACCCTTTCACGAAGTAGTAAAAAGAGTATTAAACCGCACTAAAAACGCATCGCGCGCTCCATCGTTCAGGACATCGCTCATGAAAAACTGCTACTTATTTTAGTGATCTTATGAATTTCAACGAAGCCGCCGGTTAAAGGAAATATATTTTTAGGGCTTTATCAACAATGCCAAAAACATCTGACCTTATTGTGAACGAATTAATGTATCATTAACGTCAGCGGCGGTACAGTTTAGGATGTCTCTGCCAATCAAAGGCAATAAACATAAGCGAAGCGTCACTTATGTTCTGTTACAAATTCAACATTCCATTCTGCTAGTAGTGCCTAAGTTAGTTGGCATGGTGGGATAACTATTCAGATCACCATACAGATTTTTGTGTACGTAATATCCATAAATGAATGTATACATACTTACCAGCAACATCATCGAACTGATGATATATTTTTTTCGGGCTTTCCAAACCCTCTGCATCTGAAAAGAAAATTGGCATTAATCAAATAGGAACACATTTGAAAGAGTTAATTAATTACTAGTTTCTACTTTTAATTACTCCTCGGTCATATCTCATGGCCAGGCAAATACGAATGTGGGTAAGTGACTTATCGCAGGATAAATGACCGTTGACGGTGCGCTCAGTGAATTGTGTGCAGCCGCGAATGCGCATGACAGCTGACGAAGTGCTGGACTGCTGGGTGCAGACGCCACCACGACAACTCAATCAATCTCTATTGAATAACAGCGATGGTCAGGCCTACATTTACGATCATATTTCCGCGCAACTTCAATAAATTTTGCATTGCGTTTTGAATTTGGAATCAAATAAGTGCAACTTTTATTTATATTCGACAAGGCATATATATATATATATATATATATATATATATATATATATGCTATCAGCCTAACAAACATTTTAATACCAAAATTTATATTTAAAAAAATGTCTGTGGAATGTTACCTTTTTAATTTTTATACACTTATGAGTCGTCCACATGCATGATAAAATTCATACCAGACTTTGGTCTTAATCAAACTACACCCTTTCGTAAATTTAAGAACTTCAGTTTGATTTATGATATATTTTTGTTTATATATTATTCGTGGAGCCACTCGATGCAAGTGGCTCGCAACCGTGTCCTATGGCGCTCTATGGGGGACCATCAGTGCACGTCGTGTGCCTGATGATGATTATGACGATATTTTTTTTTATTTTAAAAAATTTAATGCGGGAAGTAATGTGTAAGTGACATAAACAAAACTAACATATTTTTAGATGTTTATTAGAGGACAGGAAATCTTAATAATGATAATTTTCAAATTAGTTTTATTAGCTTACCAAAAATAAAGATTTTCAAAGCTGTGTATGTTATATACATTACAGATTACAATGTTTGAAGAAGGATATTGTAATAAGCGCATATAAAATTGCAAAAGAAGTAGAACAGGATATTTATTAATGCAATGGCACTAAGAACTCAAATAGCTCCTCAGTGATTCGATCTGAAGGCTTTAATAGAAGGCACGAGATTTGACACACCGATGTGTCATTCTCAAATCGGCGTAGTGCACCCTGTGCAGCTAGAGCTCGCCCGTATGTCATCTCTTATCCGTGGCCGTGTGTCAGTGTCAGAGCCGCCTATACGCGTTACGATGCCACTTACCACATATGCAAATTTTGTTATTTGCATTTAGGTATAGCCGCTGGCATGGACAGTGTCAAAGGGAAGCGAATAAACCATCAAATTTTAACTTTGGAATTTTTAAGTAATCTGTGTACATACGAAATTCAAATTTATTCCAATTTTAAAGTATCTCTAGAAGAATAAGTGTACAAGACAGCCTTCTTGATACTACCACGAGAACAATTCGAGACACATCGACGTAGTGTTACATTTCAATATGCTCGAATCCATACTTTTAGTGATCGAAATTGCCAAGTTATACACCGGCGTAATATGTTATAAGTTTCACTCTCCTATTTCACACCCTTAGGGATTGAATTTTCAAAAATCATGTCTTGGTGCTCACTGACATATAATTTATGTATATCAGTAACAGTGGATAGTGGTTCGTCACCGAGCTTAATAAGTTCATTGTTGACATGACGTTTACTTATTGTATAAATTAGTATCATACCTTCGTACTCATTTTCCACTTCGTCTTCTTCTTCCATTTCATTTTTATCGCTGCCGCTAATCTCTTCATCAGCTGGCTCATCGTCGTTCACAAGACCACTGGGATTTTCATCTTTTTCACTTCTGTCAACTCCATCTGCCCACTCCTCTTCATCCGCTGTTGAAATAAAAAATTGACATTACTACAAACAAATATGTAAATTTAATAACCGACTAAAATAAATTTACAAATAAATTTTATTTCTAGTCAGTAAAAACATTTTATTATTGATGGAGTATTAAACCTACTCGTCATTATTCGCCTTAGATGAGCTATATTATACTATTTACATTTAATGAGTAGCATAATATCAAAGAGTTACATAAATCATAGAACGCGTCGCTAAAACACATCATGTTATGTAGCCAAAAAAGAATAATTATAGATATTTACTTCATTTTATTATATTTTCAGCATATATTATAATATTTTTTTACATTATTTTAATGTTTTTTATACTTATAAAAATCTAAAACGTACCTGCAAGCTGCAGCGGAATTGGACCTGCACGACCGAGGAGGTACCTCGCGCACACAGGATACCGGTGTTAAGTGACATCTTTTCGTTGCGTTTCATGCGGATTGTGAGTAGCCGGTGGGCCACCGTGGACGTACATGCTTGTACTGGGTGTCGGTAGTTGTAAAAAGGCTGCGATTGCTCGTTTGTGGGGGACTCGTTTGTTTGTTTGTCCCCTATACTATATCTATATATACTACTATACAATATATATCCATATATACTATACTATATCTATATATATATGATGACTGACTAGTCATCAGTCACTCAGTAGTGCGTCAGTCAGTCTCAGTAACAGAAGAGTTTTACATATATGGATAAAGTAATACGCAGTAACATGAGCCAGGCGATATGTTTCTAGAGAGACTTGACATTATTTACTACTTCCAGGAAAATGTGTGGTGTAATGTTTACTAAGTTCACTATTATCGTTATAGGCCGTTTGGATGAAATTGCTTATTGTGCTCTTAAAGCGAAAAAACAGGGTAACCTATAGATTTTAATTTTCATACAACCCGTTCTGCTCTCCCAACGCTATTACGGTAGGATTTTATTTTATGTAATATACAGTAAGTGTTGCAGTTACAAAAATTGGATTGACCGTCATATATATTAGGGTTTTGAGATTTGTAGGTGGTTTACGATTGACCAGTTACAAAAATTGGATACTGTAAAAATTATTATATGTATATGTGTGCTTTTGATATTATTAATAGGATTGAAAATTCGAATTTATTTTATAGTCATGTCTTAATGAGTAATTTAAAATTAGAATTCTTTTTTTACTTAATAGATCAAACTCATAGTTACAGAGGTTTCGAAGATACGTTGCTCTAATGACATCATCTTTCAAAGGACCCTCTCGTCTCTCAGAACTTTTACGAAATGCAGCAGTTATCTACTACGTAAGTAGGTAAGGTACTGCGTAACATGCTGTATTATAAAAATGCGGATGTTTGTGGTTGTTATTAATGATCAACTACGACTGTTTCTTTGCAGCCTTACCGTATTTTCGCTATGAGCTAATGTGGATATTTCAATAAAATTTTCAATAAAAATAATAGTGGGGTAACTTTATTTCATGCACGTCATTTCATGTGCGTTGAGAGGTAGACAGTGAGAAAATGTATGATCGTAAACGTAACTCTCTCTCTCTTTATATCTTATATATCCGTTTCAACTTCCGTTGGCGTTGTTACCCCAACGAAACGCCGTCACGCACCTCCGTAAGTCAAGCGATCGTGCAATTTCATTTTTTAAAGTCTATTCTATTGTATTTCAATATACTTTTGTATGTAGTATGTAGGTGTTAAAAGGAAGGCTAATTATATTTAAGTGCAGCGAGTAATTATCGAGCGTGCCTTAGGTGGCTGCCTGGGGGACGAGAAATCACGGGCCGACGCGACGCCACTAATCCAATTAACTGCATTTAATGAACGCTACATTATTGCCATTCACTATTATCGCGATATAATCTACCATTTATCTCACTCAATCTCTCTCTCTTTCTCTCTCTCTCTCTCTCTCCCTCTCTCTGTAAAATGTAAAATTAAATATATCCTGTTTGCCAAGTGATTGATGACAGATTAATCACTTGGTTTTAATAAGTAGCGACCGAATTTCGATCCCAGTTATTAGGTAAAATCATTTCGTAAAAAAAAGCCAAATTATTATGTGTGACACAAAACCCGTCTTACACAAATGAGCCTATGTGTGCGTGATGTATTGTATGTATTCTTTTATGTAAGGAAAATATTAAATTAAAGTAGTAGCTTCGCCCGTAAGAAGAGAGGCATTAAAACCTTCCTCTGGAATAGTTGCATCCATGAGTCAAAACCGTATGAAAATTCGTTCAGTAGATTTCAAGAAATCGATTACATATAGACGGTCATTTATGAAGACTATTTTATGTATAAGAATAAGAGTCGAAAGAAGAAAAAAATCATTCTAAACAACAAGTAAAGTGTGTTTGCACGGCCATAGGAATCTGAATTTGTCGACGGACGTCCATATAATTCAAAAAACTACTTATATGCTATTTTGAAAATTTTCAACTCGTATAAAATTTATAACATATTTATATAGGTTTAAGTTCGTGTGTTATATAGCCCCTCGAGGTTACACCCGCGCACTCCACCCTTAAAAACGCACTCCTAGGTATGGAGTTTCGTAAAATCCCTACGAAAGGACCTGCAAATTTCAGGTTTGTAGGTGTTAGTTTCTGTGATTTCGTGATTAATCAGTGAGTGGTTTTCGCTCATAAATATAAACATTAATGTTCAAAATGAAACATTTTATTTATTACTAATTATTTTTATCACTACATATTATCAAACAACGTTCTTCACAGACGCTTGTAGAAGTGTGTAGCTAGTTACTCATAATCTGCTGGACGGACTGATGGTAAAAAAAAAACTTTACAAAAAAAACTTTTTAATTCACGTCACAGCCAATTTAAATATATGTAGGTCATCGTGACGTACAATAAATCTGATAATTAAAAAATGGACAAAACAAAGGTTACACTCATTACAGTACGCGGTAACATAATTAGCGCCAGGGCGCGGATGGCATGGCGTGATTGTAAACCCCGCCGCACCCTAATCCAACAAAAATCTTTCACGAAACTGTTCATTTCGTTCAAAAATATAAGTGATTTATATTTTATTTTGTAGCATCGTATATTTATTTTGTAGTATTGTAGTATAGTATCGTATAGCATAAGCTAGTAAATTTATATAAATTGTGATATAAATATTCTAAATATATCTTGTAAACATATTATACGAATTTTATTCTACCTCCTGGTCTAGTGGTAGGCATGTCCAGCCGCTGAAGTGAGATACGGGGTACGTAACCTGGGTGAGACCCAAAAAAAAGTGTTATTGGAAATTTCCAATTTCTAATGACAGTCCGGATTCGGAGTCGTACGTTGGGTGTTACACCACCGTGCCTCGAAGAGTATGATAGGCCGTCGATCTGCGCCTGGTGTCTCTCCGGTCGTCTCGATTGTCGATCCTTCCATCGGAAGAGGAGAATGAGGGAATAAAGATTGGACTTTTGTCTGCGGAGACACTTATGTACTGATGTACAGAGACGGCCGCTGTATCCAAAGTTTAAAAATCTTTTATGTGTAAATATATGAGTTTACATACACAGTTTTATAAAACCACGATACAAGCAAAATTAAAATTTACTGATGCGAGAAATGAATAATATACACGTTTATATACTGCTTCGCCTATGTAGCAGTGCTACGAAATCGTAGCAGATGCTGTACGTATTACACAATACGTAGTGAATATTAAGCGAGCTACGACATATACGAGACGCGTAGACCAAATATTTAGGCTACTTTATAGAATCTGTATTATGTGTAACGCTGTTGGTTTTCTTGATAAATAAAAAATAAATAAAAAAATAAAAAAGGCGACCATCTCCTGTTACTCGCATCTATCCATACTGCACGGAGATCGTCTTCCGACCTGGTGAACGGTCGCCAACACTTTCTTTTTCCTATACGCGGCCTCCACTAAAGAACCTTACTGGCCTATCTGCCATCTGTTTTTCTGAGTGTGTGACCAACCCATTTCCACTTCAGCGAGTTTATTCGTCGCGTGATATCGGATAACTTAGTTCTCTGCCTTACAACTTCCTTACGAATTTTGTCGGACAGAGAAACACCCAACATAGCACGTTCAATAGCCCGTTGATCTACCGTAAATTTGCGGACCAGTCCTAAATTAATAGGCCATGTTTCGGCCCCGTAGGTCATCACGGGGAGAACGCGTTGGTTGAAGACTGGTGGCCATTAATATTATTAGTTATTTATTACACATCGATTCATTATAATTTATATTAAAACAAAAGAATTTTATGCAATAACAACGACAATTCATAACTGCAATTGAATATTTACTGGAATTACAATAAGGTCTGATTAGTTTTTGTAGATTGTTAACCTTCTAATGATTTTCAGCACGCAATGTTATAACATAAATATATTTTAAATTTTTAATCACTAAGTTTTATATCTGCTGTCGGTCTGCGGTGGCCTGGCACGTGTATCTGTATTCTGTAGTACTGTACAACGCAATAGCACCAATCCTTTATAAAATAGAATGACTTAACAGTTCCCTTAGGGAAATGAGAAGATTGAAGCCCAGTTTCAGCGGAGGCATGTCCACCGTTAATAATATTGTGCGTGTGCATTCTCCCGATAGGCATAATAATATCGTGCGTGTGCATTCTGCCGATAGGCATAATATTATTGTGCGTGTGCATTCTGCCGATAGGCATAATGATATTGTGCGTGTGCATTCTGCCGATAGGCATAATAATATTGTGCGTGTGCATTCTCCCGATAGGCATAAGATCATTGTGCGTGTGCATTCTCCCGATAGGCATAAGAACATTGTGCGTGTGCATTCTCCCGATAGGCATAATAACATTGTGCGTGTGCATTCTCCCGATAGGCATAATAATATTGTGCGTGTGCATTCTCCCGATAGGCATAATAATATTGTGCGTGTGCATTCTCCCGGTAGGCATAATAGTCTTTTAATTTACTCTTCTTTTCATTTATTCTAATTTCAATCCCATCGATGAAAATATTGTGGTGTATTCTAATGAATATTATAATTGAAAATCGAATCATCTTATCATCGATGTTACACCTAATCATGTATATAACGAGAAACTCTATAGTAGTATTTGCAAAGATGTTTTTTTTATAATATAGGGGGCCTAACTAGCCTTTTAACGACTACCGATGGTTATAGACGGACGCTAATGCTGCGAATACTGCTTGACTGTAGAACCTTTATATAAATCACATATAAGTCACATATTGTGAAATTAAAGAACGATAAACATTGTTTAGTTAATAAATAAAAGTGTGTAGTTAATAACAAAAAGTAATATTAATTATATTTATATTTTATAAGAATACTAGCTGTCCCGGCAAACGATGTTTTGCCGGATTGGGTAAATAATTTAGTGGTATGAAAAAAGATAATAGCTAATTCTCAGACCCACTAAACAAAATTTGGTAAAAAATGGTAAAGCCGTTTCGGAGGAGTAAGGTAATTAACATGGCGACACGAGATTTACTCACGCAATTTTTGTAAGAAGAGGTCCAATATTTTACTTCACGTATATAGTAAAAAAATGTATATATGCTCCTAGAAAAACTACAAAACGTATTTGTATGGGACTCGCCTCAGATAATGATTATAATCAAACATAATATATAAATAGTTGTTATCCTTAAAAAAATAATTCCAGTAGATTTATCGACCGCCGCAGGGCAAGCTAGTTTTATTAGTAAACGTTACCTATTGAACATGGTGCATAGCCCGCTAGTCTCCTAAGTGCACTAAAATATTTTATATTGTGCCATCTTCTCAAATAAGCAATAGGGCATTGTTTGGGTGAGTGTAACTGCTCGTCGCCGCACTCCGCACGAGCGATGGCCCGTCGTAACTTCACTCACCCGAGCGCGAATGAGACGTGCGGGAGACATTTAGCACCAAAGCTCGTCTCTACTGTCAATTCTAATTTTCTTTGACCACGCCGTGTATTAAAATGTTCAACGTAGATACAAAGGGATAAGTAAAATACGTACAAGTTTATATTTTCATACACTAACCGTCTCCACATTTTTTTTTTTACATTATTAAAAAAAACTGAGTTTTTCAATTAAACGTGCTTTTTATATACTATAGGGGTCAAACGAGGAATTCAAGCATTTTGACGACTACCGACGCCCATAGACATGCATATTTGTCATAGTGATGCGTTGTCCTGCTCTCCTCCAATCGGCCGCCAGCCGGACCTTCCTTTACGCCTCCTCTCCACTGGACTACTATTCAGAAGCGAGTAATCAATTATCTTCACTAAGACGGGACGAAGCTCTACTTGTGGTAGCCCGTTCAAATACGCGTAACATGAATTAGATTTTCTGCATCTTGACTTTTCTCTGAAAGATGCTGATTTTCTGCCGTTGAACGGAGAGAAGGCTTCATCAGCTGATCAATATAAGTATATATGAATATATTTATCGAACCAAGCGACACCAACTGCATGTAATGTTCTTCTTTTCATATGTGTACTAGTTGTCGCGACTGACTTAGTTCTGTTATAAACTGAATTTGTTGTCATTGTAATGTGTATACTTTAAAAAAAATGTTGAGGGTGAACAACCCTCATCGCTAAGGTGTATGAAAATTAGATAGTAACCATTGGTGGAGAATTGTCTCAGACCTACTGAATATACATACATAATTTGTTAATAATCGGTAACAATTAATTACAAATAACATTTATTACTCTTACGGTGTGCTAATAAAGTAAGACACGGTAAATACCAATACACAAATATAAAACAATGGAAAATATAAAAAGCTTATTCGAAGTGGTGGTGAAAATATTCGAAGTGGCATCAATATAAGCACGCACTCGTATAATTATTCACTGCCAATCGTACGCATTGTTTTAGAAACTTCAAATTATACTCTCTAAACCTGACCATTCACCATAATCGGATTAAGATCGGGACTAGACTACGGCCAGTCTTCAGCTCTGATGAAGTCCGAGATGTTCGCTTCCAATCAATCGATTCTGCGTGGACCGAGCTTTATGATCTGGTACCGAGTCTATCCGGAAGGACCATAATATAGTTGATTGAATATATTGTCACTTCTTGATGGAAATTCATGTTAACATTTGGATAGATAAATAAGCTTTATATACCTTTTCCACAATTATTTATTTTTCAATTAACAATTACGACCCGTTCCGACTTATCATCATCAGGTCGGTTTAACTATTTAATTTACAAAAATAAATTGAAATATAAATAATTGTGGAAAAAGTATATTAAGTCTATTTAGTTGTTTAAGTACGGAAGGACCATACTTGGTTATTGAACATGGTAGTATAGTATATGCTACCTTCTTAAGAATGGTATCTAGATATTTTTGTGCCGATGTTTTGATTTTTTGTGAAAAAGGTTCCACAAAAATATCGCTCAGTCGCTCCTTCATAGCTCACACCCCACAGAACCATCTCCGTAGTAGTATAATGCCCACGTTGCATTCTCTCGACTAGTTGGGAGGGTTCCGTAGAGGTTTAAGCATACGTACGGTCATTTTGTTTGTGAGAATTGTAAAAATATTCTCATCCGTAAACAAAAATTTTGTGTCCGTTTACGTACCGCTTCAGTAGTTGTTTCGATTTTACCACACTAGTCATCTGTAATTTATGAGTTAACTGGTCACTTCACCAGTGCATCTCTTATAGGCTGCAAGTCCTAAGTCATTTCTCAAGATACGCTACATAGTTCTGGGTGGTTTCGTCCTTTCCCGAGATAAAATCCTTTGTTTCGGACAAGATTTCTTCGAATTCTTTCCCTTACTGATTTGACCACCTTTATCGTACGAACACTACGTGGACGGCCCGATCTTTCTCTGACGAAAATAGAGGAAGTCTCATTGCACCTTTATTAACAATCCGGTGTACAAACATTTGACTGGTACGACAAGTATATGGAGAGTTTATAAAAATTACGTTTGGCTCCATACTTACTTTGAGTAATGCAATCCCAGCGGTTCTGCTCTATTTATTTTCCGTTTTAATGTCGTTTTAATTGGCGCCAAAATGATAAAACACAATGAATAATCCTAAAAAAAGTGACATTCTGTATTCAATATTTTTTTATTTTTAATTGTAACATTATTTATGGCCAGACTAAGTATAATAATTATACTATAGTAAAACCTTCCTAAGAAAACTACAGACTTTTACTCCTACACAATATCATCACTTTTGGCAATGTATCATGGCATTACCTCTTGATAGTGCTATGCTACATTGCAGCGGTATTGGGCCGGCAGAGACCGGGGAGGTACTTCTCGCGCACATGATACCGGCGACAAGTTGTAAAAATGACATCTTCGGTGTCTCGTTTCGCGTGGTTTCTGAGTAGCCGGTGGCCCATTACAGGGGGGGTGAAAAGGAATGCGATACATCGGCATAGTAGTTATGCTCATGTAACTTTACTATATTCTTTAAGTAGTTTCGGTTTTGTTAAGATTTTTTGTTTATATTTACTTGCGTTAATCAATTGCTTGTGTAATGTTGGTTTACTATGAATAAACTATTCTCCATTTTATTCTATTCTGATGATATTGTTACACCACAAATGTTGTGTCGATGATTTATCAAGTCGTTACAAGTTAATATTCCACAAACGACCTACTCCGCTGGCACCACTTAAGTTACTACAACGTAATAACCACGGCGAGGACTCTTGTAATCATAAGCACTAGGAGTTATATTATTATTATTAATAATTATAATCTGTGGACTTAACAAACGATGTTATCTCAGCCCTGTGCGAAATGCCGTTAGAGTAGTTAGGGCTTCTGTTAGAGTACAGAATGAAACCTTTTTATTTTATGCTTACAGGTACTAGACAACGGAAATATAATGTAAAGATTATTTAGCTTTCTTTTTACAGACTAAGGTGTATATAAATTATATGCACCTTAGTATATGAGAACCGGCTCGCTCAGTTGGTAACGTGGCGGTTAGGCCAGAGATCGCGGGTTCCAATCCCGCCTAGGTCATGGCTGTTTATATATGTATTTATATAATAAAAATCTTAAATGTATAAAAGTTCTTAAATTTTTAAAACATACTAAATATATTTCCATTGTCTAGTGCCTGTAACACAAGTCCTTACGGTACTTACCACAGGGCTAGGCTAACGAGGTGTGATAAGTCCACGGATATTATTATTAAAAAAAATCATCCATTAGGGAACATGCGTGAAGAAGTGTTGTTGTTGTTGTTGACATGCATATTATACATGGATAAATAAAGATCCAGGACCTGGGTGGGATTTAAACCCGCGCCCTCTGGCGTCACGTGCGCAGATTATCCCCTTACATTACCATCGATCTTATTGTATGGTATGTTGTGTTGGTTGTTGACTGCGATTTCGTTCGCGTAGGCACTTCCTATTACGCCCTACATGATGCCTGGACTTAGTAGCTATACAGCCAAAAAGTATAATTTAAACCCTGGACGTAAAGACAAACATACCAACAAAAAATTATTTTTCTTAATTTTTTC
>JAFELO010000206.1:288664-314587 GCA_017140195.1 Eumaeus atala
CACGGATATACATATATATATCCGTGTGTGATCCGCCCCGGTTTCGGCCGTGACTAACGGGGCATAAATTATACACTAAAACCTTCGTCGAGAATCGTTCTCCCCATTGGTGAAAACCGCTTGAAAATTGACCACATACAGACAGACAGCTTTTGCGGACTTTATTTTATGTTAGGTATAGATTAAATTCCTAGGCAGAGATTACATATCATCATCATTACTATCAACAGTCCATTTTCGCGCCACTGCAGCTCGCAGAATACAATTTTATGAATAGTCTACATGAAATTTTGCTTTGAAATTTAGAATAGATATCAGCTAGGACAGGAAGAGATAGTGCCATGCTGCATACGAGGAGGTAGTGCCATGCATTGTGCATGACACTACATCCTCCTATGCAACGAAATTGGGCGGGCACAGCCGGGGAGGTACCTCTCGCTCACAAATACCGCCGTAAAGTGACATTTTCAGTGTCGCGTTTCGTGCGGTTTGTAAGTGGTGGGGGAGTGAAGGAGGACAGCCCATAGGCATAGTAGTTATGTGGATGTGGGCGTTGGTAGTCCCCAATCTCAAAAAAGATAAAAAGGCTTTACTATATAGACGTCAGATGGCAAGAAATACATATCTATATCTCTATCTCTCGAACTCTCTATCTCTCTATCTCTCTCTCTCACTCGCTTTCCTTTTTATAGTTCCCTGTCTCAAATGAAATAACGGAATGTTTATAGGCAAAATTTCGAGAATTGTTCCAAAATTGACGGAGTAATCGGCAAACAACATTATTATTAAAAATAAACTGGTGTGTCCACTGCTGGGCAAAGGCCTCTCTACCACACCTCTTTGTTTAGAGCTAGATTCTTCCGAAAGGAGTCCAGCTTATCACGCCATGGTGAACATTGTTAGAAAAATATATACCAACATAGAACCTTCTCCTTTTTCAGAGTCCGTCAATTAGTTTGCCAAGCTCATATCACACAGTATGCACAATATCAATTGCAAAGAAGCGATTACTACAAATATCTGTATGTCTAGAAACAAAGTCGATAGAAGATCAAATTTATTTATCACCTGTACCTGTTTAATTTTATATATCTCAAATAAGAGGTAGTGTCATGCTGCATTGCTGCAGAATTGGACCGGTACGAACAGGGAGACCTCTCACTTACATTTTACCGCCGTGAATTAACACCTTCGGAGTCTCGTTTCGAGCAATTTGTGAGTAGCCGGTGGTACATTGGAGGGGAGAGAGGAGGGCAACACATCGACATAACAATTATGCGGATGTCCATGGGCATCGGTAGTCGTAAAAAGGCTTCGATTTGTCATTTGTCCCCCTATACTACAAGGAAGAAAAAAGGAGCTGACGATATATATAATTTTGTATGAATTTTCTCTGCCCTAAGCCACGAAAACTTGAAACAGGACTTTTGTTTTACCTGCCCGTCGGCTGCTTCACACTGCCATTTTACTTTATGGGAAACATCCACAATCAATAATACTGATCACCGACCACACACAGGCTAAAATTCTGGTCAACTGGAACACACCCAGGCGTCGCAGGTCGACGGTCAACATATATACAATGTGTCGAAGGCTTCCCAGGCTAATCAACTTTCACGTTACGCAAAGAAGCAAAAACTGTTATCAATTAAAAGTCGAACATCTCTGGTATTTTCCTGAGAGACTGCAGGGAGACGTAGTCGGAGGGAATGAGGAGCCCTAGGGAGCAGGCGGCTCGGGCCAGGTCCCCGGGGAGCCGGCGTGGGCGGCGGGCGAGAACTTCGCATCCACAGGGATCCCGACCCCTCCCTGTCCCCGCTCCCCGCCCTGGGGAGGGAGACCGTGATATTTTTAAACAATATCCTTTGGTATTACCTTCACAAATATTCGTGCACAAAGCATGTAGCATTGTAGTAAGGCTTGATGGCAACATAATTATTTATATACACAATAAAATATCCTTTAGTGTGTGTCATCTCAAACACAATATCCGTGCACCAAATTTGTAACAAGTTTTGATAGTAACAAAACTTACTTACAAATATGAAATTTTAGTGTTTCTAAATCAGTCCTCGCCTGTTCGAACTTTTATATTTGTTGTCAAACGTCATCATTATTCTTTTTCTTGGCACCTTGGTAAGCAGAAATTTTGGCTTTTTTAGCGCGAAAGAGCCAAATTACTAGGCAAATAAAATCATTACTAAAAGGCAGGGTCATGCCGAATTGGCCGCATCGACCGAACTCACACTGAAAGTAGTGACTACTGCATGTCGCGTTTCGTGCAGTTTGTGTAGCCTGTAGCCTATTGGAGGGGAGGAGAAGGCAACACATGTACATAAATTATGTGCATATCTATGATATTGGTAGTTGCTCGTTTGTCCTCTTATATTATAAAAATAATGTCTAAAAATCAATGTCTCAATTTTTTCCACGATCAATCATAGCTTTTTTTAAATTTTTATTACAATTATATTGTGATCTCCACTTTCTATTAAGTAGAATATTTATTATCTTAATGTTATTATCTGTATTAGACAACAGGCAGTAATTAAAAATTAAATCTACGAAATAACCTCAGATACAAACGCGGGCTCGTTGGCGTCTGATCCTCGTGTGGTAACATTATTATGTTACCTGTTATGGATTTTTTGCGTGAAAGCATGTGAGTGATTTATTGGAGTCAACGGGGAATAAGAAAAAAATAATGTTGCGTACTGTTAGCAGGCTGCATTAATATTCCTCCTTCGGATTTTCCTTTTAAATTTCAATGTTTGTTTATCCTAAAAGGCCGTATTGGTGTTCATGGCTGTCTGACGCCATTATTAGGCATTTTTGAGATGTCCACGATAACGACATAGTACAAGTACAAAGATTGATAACATTAAAAGCTCATCTTTGTCCGCCATAAGTCAAAGAAAACGGTAATTATAATCTCATCGATGATCACAATGGTATTATGACATTAATTTTTATTGAAGTAAAATTTCTCTCCACACTCTTGACTTGGGGAGTAAACTGATAAATGTGTTACGACAACATACGATATAAATTACTATAGAAAGAGAGAGAATTACAGGGAAGTTGTAAGGAAGCTAAGGGTTAGTAAAAATGTGCAGAAAGAGAGACAGACAGATTTAAGTTTCGCATGTTACTGAGAGAGACGTAAAACCATACATTTTTTTCTGTCTTTCTCTCATAGCCAGTTACGTTTAGTAAAAGAAAGCGGTCCCGTGGTCTAAAGAACACTCGTATTAAGGAACATAATAACACAGCAGCCTGAGCCATGATTATATAGTAAGTATATGCAGATGCTTTGCCCTATGTCACTTTTCCCTCCAGCTGGGCCCGCCGTAGTTACACAAATTACACAAAACTATAACTTCTTGTCGGTATTTATGTGACGTTGACGCAATTTCCCGGTCATGCCGGTCATAGGGTGACCACTAATGCAATGCTTCCAGGATGACTACAAAAATGTGTAATGTAAATTGTAACATGCACCCAAAGTGTCAAAAAGAAACCAAATGAACCAACCAATGCGATAAAACACTCTTATCACAAATTCTGTCTACAGGGATTTTAATATCCCTTGATATAACCGTACCTACTATAATTGCAGACAATCTTAAGAAATATATAACAATCTCACAAAGACACTCGACTGTAGAAACATCTAAGTAACTAAGTAATTATAGTATAACGTACGTAAGAGCGAAATACAATCATATAGACTTCATAAACTATTATAGTCTTTCGTCTTCCGTCGAAGGTCCACAGTCCTTTGACCAATAGGCCCGTTTTAAATAATTAATTAGATTTACGATATTATTAGAGCAAAGAGGCCGAGGTCGGCACTCGGCACTCGGCACTCGGCATCTACATAAAACTGTTATGATATGGCTACGGCGTATTTCCCAGTACACAGGGCGGAGGTGCGCGCCACCCAGGGGAAATTTCGCTGCGGCTCTCTGTGGGCCCTCTACAAGTTTTATGGACGTGCAACACCCCGCTCTCCCTAGCCTCCCGCCATCAACTTCTTATCGCTACACATTACAATTGATGCCATGGAATATCTGATATCCTATATTATTGCCCCTGGATGTAACTAATTAAGATACTGGGCGTTGCTCGCTCGGCGAACTGTACCTCTGTATACCGTCGTAGTGAATAGTGACTTCATTGTACTTGACTTTAGTCTTGATTTCATTGTACTTGACTTTAGTCTTGATTTCATTGTACTTGACTTTAGTCTTGATTTCATTGTACTTGATTTTAGTCTTGACTTAAATTTTGTCTAAGTGTTGTCTATGCTGACACCATCTCATTATATCTATGGCACCTATATTTCCATGATGAAAAATCGATATATGTATTCTTACTAATACTGTACTTTTTCTTTTTTTTTATAAGGGTGACAAAAGGACAGTCGGATTTTTTTATGACTGCCGACGTCCCTAAATTTCCTCCAATGGGCCACTTGGAACTTACAAAGCGCACGAAACGCGACACGGAGGTTGTCATTTTACGGCGGTATCATATAAGCGAGAGGAGCGAGCATGCTAGTCCAATCTGGCTGCAATGCAGCGTGACATATAGTGAAGATAAAGTTATTGAGTACCCCATATGGATTTATATTGCATGGCATGTGGCCGTCTAATAGAATATATAAAACTGAAAAGGATAGTCTTGCAGACTTAGCCTTCCTCTTAGCGTTCGTGATGGGTGTGTGCATGCGTTCATGTGTGTGAATGTAATACGCACACGCTTGCCCGCGCCAATAGAAACTTTATCACTGTAGTGGCTTACTCTCCCAAACGTTTTAAAGGGAAACGTCATACAAACAGGCCTCCGGTCATCACAGCACAGGCTGAGCCTAAGATCTAATGAAATATTACAATATTTTTTGAAAAATAAAAATATTTTGTTGTCATGTATAACGTGCTTTGGTACATGCTGCATGCATGTCTACGCATGCAGCATGCTGTTAACAAGCTTAAATTTATGATTAATATGTTTTATATAGGAGAGCAAACGAGTAATCGCAGGGTTCGACGACCACCGACGCCCGAAGATATTTTATTATCATGCAGATGTGTTGCCCTACTTTCTTATCCCCTACAGTGACAAACCACACAACAAGACAGTAAGTAAACCACACAAAACGCGACCGCATAGCTGTCACATTACGGTGGTGTTTTGTGAGCGAGAGGGATCTCAGGAGCAGCATGACACTACCTCGTACTGAAATTAAAAAAGAACCTACTAACATTGCGACAGTTTATATGTGTGTCTGTTACTCTTTCACACGAGCTGATAAAAGAAAAATTTTACCGTAATGGGTAAGTTTGGCATAGACCATTTGGAATACATAAAATTATTTTGTATTCCGAAAATTTAATCCTTGTCATATGTTTTAGGCGAGTGAAACCGTAGTGCATAGCGAAACTGTTAGTCGCATTGATAGAAAAATACATGACACTGTACTTCCGTATAGGTCTTAGATATCATAAAATATGTCTATGGTACTTAACTCTATGCACCTTAAAGGTGATGTAGGAGGGCCGTATTCTAACCTCAACTAAAATAGGTTTTGCATCTAATGTTCAACACCGAATTCCAGAATATATGTTTTTTATTAAAATAATATATATTTTGTGTAATAAAACTTAAAAATTATAATAAATCTAAACCAATTTTTAATATTTTTAGCGCTCCGGTTGCATTAAAGCCGGTTTGATTTTTTATTTACAATAAAATAATTTTCTGTCGTCTGTTCCTCAACAACCCCGAAGCCGAATCTGACTGTCAAATGATGATGATACAAGTGAGATAAACTTAAAAATATCAATTTAAAAATGAATGTTATTAGTTAATTAAAAAGTTTCAATAAGTAATGTGGCCTCAGAGGTCGGCGTAAGCAGTTCTAAGAACAGCAATTCGTTTTTATCGCATGCTTGGGACATCGGAGGATAAACATCTTCGTTAGATGTAAAATTTTAATTCCACGGCCTCGGGGACGACAAATGATGCTCAGAACTGACGCGTTATGGCACCCCAGTGGGCCGCCGCTGTTGTGATGTGCTAATAAGTCTTTATTATTATAGTTGTGGCATGGAGCCATGCATCTTACTAGGGAAGGTACTACAACATATGTCTTTACTAAACTGTATAGTTTATTTATTTGAACACGCTGATCCTAAGAACTACTCTCATTTTAAAGAGTCATTCGCATTTATCACGGAAAGTCATTACAAATAGGTGCTGAGAATGCGGGTACGCGACTAAAACTGCAGGGCGTAGCTAGTATTTTATAAAATTTGACTACGCTAGAGAAATCGACCAAAGCAAAGGAAATGTTTAGACTAACAACTAGTTCCTTTGAAAGCAGTTCTCTTTGAAGTTGCACTTATGCTACCTACGTGACTTGCACACACACACTTTTTACAATAATATTTGTGGAATTATCACAACGCCTACGTTACACTTTGAAGTACGGAAATAATTATTATATGTATCATTATTGTAAAAGAAAGTCACCAAAAGCTGTTTGTATGTCATCGATTTTCTTAAAATTTACCGAGCGGATTTTCATGCGGCTTGCACCATGGATAGAACAGTTCGAGGGGGGTTTTATTTTACAATTTATTCATGGGCGAGGCAGGGGCGATTATGATTACGATTTATATTATAGAAATAAATATTTGGTCACATAGGCTATCGCATGCTACAAAACGCGAAACTCGTCCCTTCACCTGGACATTAATGAGATGCGATGTCGATGCGCTTCGATTGCAATACAGCCCCCACAAACCTAGCCTCATCATTGGACCAACGCTTCTAGCGATCCAATGAAGCTGGCTTCTCTTAGCTTCCACAGCAATTCAGGTCCGAGCAACACTTCTCATAAATCAATACTTGTATAGTCGGACATGTGTACAGACTACAGAATGTAGTAGTAGGTTTGAACGGGTGATATTGCATTAGGTACCCACCCGGGCGGAGTCGCAGCATCCTCGCGCCCCCCGGGACGCATTACGAGAGAACGCTGCCAGATCGATGCCTTAACTTAACAACGTTACGGCACTGTTGAGCCACTAACAACATTGTTCTGCGTTTCACCTTTGTACACAAACTGTTATCTTCACGTCACCAACAATACACGAAATTGATGTGTCCTAGTGTCCTTTGTAAGAAGAATGGCGGTAAAATTTAGTAAGAGGTAGCATACCGCGTATGGCGGTAAAATTTATTAGGGCAGTTTTAGGAAGATTTAGTGCCATGCTGCATGGGAGGAGGTAGTGTCATGTATAGTGCATGACACTAGATCCTCCCATGCAACAGAATTGGGCCGGCACGACCGGGGAAGATACCTCTCGCTCACATAATACCACCGTAAAGTGACATCTTCAGTGTCGCGTTTCGTTCGCTTTGTGAGTAGCCGTTGGCCCATTAAGGGGGTAGAAAGGAGGTCAACGCATTGGCATAGACTTATGTGAATGTTCATGAGCGTCGGTAGTCATAAAAAGGCTCCGATTTCTCGTTTGCCCCCCTATTCGATAAAAAAAACCTGGCCGCCATAGCCGGATAGAGGCCGGCTCGAACAATGTGTTAAATCTCGTTCACACGTACCAGTGACAATTCCGGTGTGCCGTTTCGTGCGATTGGTGATAGAACAGATCATTACAATCACTTAGCCGCCAGCAGAATTATGTAACGGAATGGCACAACTTTTACGCTTTGTGAATTATGGCGGTGAGAAATTAAACATAGTAATAAAAACACTTGACATGAACACCCGAAACTTAAGTAATTACTTCAAAGTAGAAAGCACCGCAAGGTACATTAAAGGACTGCTGATATTTTAGTTAATATAAATTTCAAACGACTGCCACACATTTCCAAGTATAAACTAAAATATCCAAATTGACGAGCGCAGGTGCGTTAGAAATGATCGCCCGCGCGAGCGGCGACCGCAGCCTCTGCGAGCTGCGACCGCGACCACGGCCGTCACTGATAAAACGCTGATATTAGGCGCGCGCGGTCGCAGGCGCGCCGCGCGGCGTACATCACCGTGAGCCGTGCGGGCGCGGTTGACGTGCTCGTTAATATTTCCACCCAAGCCTCTTAATTCATTGATGGACCCGATTTGCGACCGCAGGGATGGATTTAGATTTAGATTACGGTCCGCGCAAAACGCATTAGCCAGTCACCACACATAGGACATCCTGACTATACTAATATTATGAAGCGGAAACAATTGATTGTTTGTTTGTTTATTCGCATTGAATATGCTCCGAAACTATTGGGCCCATTTAAAAATCTTTTACCGTTAGAATTTTTTTTTTAGTTGACGCGAGGAAACGCCGGGTGCGTTCACTGACCCTGGGTAGGGCCCCCACACACCGCTATACTCCATGTCTATGGGGCTCGCGGCACATTATAGTACTGAATACCCACAGAGGCCCCCGCGATTGAGGTGCCCCGGAACAACAAGTCATTAGGGCACCTCGACGGCTCGTCAGCCCCCTAAGGGACCGCCGCCACCTCTGCAGATGGGGTTGTCCCAAACCATAGGAATACCCCACCCACTGTGGGACAGTGCAATGGGGAAAGGTTCCCATCCTCGCCCCTTGCCCCGTACGCAAAGCGTCGCCTCCTTTTTCTCTTTTGTCCACTCTTCTTTTAAGAGGGGTACAAATCCCCGTGGACGACCTGAGACCCTAGTAGATAATGAAGAGTTCTAGGCTATTGTGGAAGCGGATTCATCGCAAACCACGTCCAAGTTAGCTGCAGGCTGCGATGTTAGCGATAAAACTGTTTTAATTCACTTGAAGCAAATTGGGAAGATTAAAAAGCTTGAAAGGTTGCGGCTACATTAGTATAATCCGGCACAATAATATAGGTATTTTAAACCGAATCATTACATGTGATGAGAAATGGATTCTTTACGATAATCGGAAGCAACCAATGGTTGGATCCTGGCCAGCCAGCCAAATCCTGCACCAGCGAAAATTAACCCCAAAAAAGTTGCTTGTAAGCGTTTGGTGGACTAGTACCGGTATTAATCATTATAGTTTCCTCAAATCTGACCAGTCTATTACGGCTGATGTCTATTTTCAGCGATCGCAAAAGATGATGGAAAAGCCTGCGGCGAAACAACCAAGGCCGGTCAATCGCTCCATACCACCGCTGCTTCACGACTACGCTAGACCACACACTGCACAACTGACGGCTACCAAATTAGAAGAGCTTCAATTGGAAAGTCTAAGACATCCTCCGTACTCCCCGGACCTTCCTCCAACGGATTACCATTTTTTTTTTTCGAAATTTGGATAACTTTAAAGGGAAAAAATCAACTCCGATGGGGCAGTCCAAATCGCCATCAAAGATATCATTGATTCCCGTCAGACTGGTTTTTTTAGTAAAGAGATCAATGAACTACCCATTAGATGGCAAAAGTAAATAGAAAACAATGGTTCACACTATGACTAATTAAATATATTATATTTAACAAAAATCGTATTTTTGTTCCTCCCAGTACAAAACGCCATTTTCATATGTAAGGACCTATAAAACTAAATATGTTTGTTATTCTTTCACGCAAATCCCTAAACGGATTTCGATGAAGTTTGATACAGATGTAGATTACAATCTGGATTTTTTTGTAGCTATCTCACGGGTTTTAACGCGATACTTAAAATACTTATTATAAGGTAATGAATGGCTACTCCATAGCTCTCCATACCTCCATAGCTGATCATCTTTTAAACGCAGGCACCAGTCACTGGATACAGTTCCATAAACCGAAGATCCTTTCTACCGACCGTCTTTACTATCCCAGGATGGTATGGGAAGCCACAAAAATAATAAAGCATATAACTTTCAACCGAGAGGATGGTTTTAAATTATCTGCATCGTGGAACCCAGTGATAAATAAAATTAAAAGTCCTGGTTTATAGTCGGATCATGTGGCAGACACCTTTGGTGTTGAGTGCCGATACATTTCGGGAAATAAAAAACCATCGGACGAAATGGGGGTGGACGCACCTACTTCTCATTCGCAATGAGGGTAGTCGTTGCATCGATCCCGCGTCACAGCAGCTGTCATCATTTCACATCAGTCGGCTTGTGACCACGGCTGGTGTAACCCGGTCGAAGCGTCGAGCAAGGTATTTACAAAAATTTTGCTAGTACCTTGCAATAATCATTTTAAGTATCGCGTTGAAACCCGTTAGGTAACTACAAAATGTGTAACAAACGTGATAGCCTCAAACAATTATTTACAATCTGGAATAAGTTAATAAATACTTCTTATGCCATAACCAGTAATGATAAAACCGTGGGACACAGCTAGTGTCATCACATGTTTACCTACATCTAAAGTGTATAATATCGTTTTTTCCATTTCGATATTAATAATTAATTTAATTCGATAATAATTAATTACGATTCGACCATTTTAATTAACTTGGTGCCACCAGGACATCTTTTTCCATACTTAGTAACCAAGACAAGGACGTATTCTTTGTAAAAGAGGTGCATTGCAAACGAGTAGAGGCGGGCACGGCCACAGGGATAAGTGAGAAGTAGCTCTCGCTAATATTAGAACTCGCTAATATTTTAGTAAGAGGCCGTGCAATGTTTCATTGCATCGTGATGAGAAAAAGGTGGGCAACACATCTGCATATGCGAATGCCAATGGGCGTCGACAGGCACCAAGTGCCTAAGATTTCTCGTTTGTCCTTCTATATATTTTTTTACCTGCTCTATACTGACGGAAGTGTCCAGCGCAGCTTCATCGGTTGTTTTAGGACATGCCATCGATGGTCTAAGAGAGATTGTGGTCCATACGAGGCCAGACCCGCTCCCTTTCCCGCAGATGGGAAGTATGCATCCGAATAGTTATTTAAGATTAACTAAATAACTACTATGATCTTGGCTGATCAGGGGACACAGGGGATCAGGTACCCTCGCTGCCCCTCTGGGGGGCAGCTCACAGGTCCTCCTATGATAGATGGTACTTATAAGGTAAAAGGTTTTTCGCTGCCTCGTTATTATAAACATAATAAAGGTAAATAAATTACAGTCTTGTACTCAATGAAGTTTATTTGATTGTTTTGAATTTAGAACAACATTAACAATTACTATTTTTATCAATGTTAGTTAAATCTTCAATCTGTTATGTTCCTGTATAAACGTAAAATAATGGACATAATTGTATCACCTATCGGAACCAGTACCAACCATCCAACGAGACACGCCAAAAATATTCGCTCTGCATGGATGTGTCTAATGTACACGAGAATATTTACTGTGGGCTGTACATCATACAAATTCACATTATAACTTGAATCAATATTACTTTGTTAAGTAAAACTTCTTAACGCACGCTTGACATGGGGATGTACAAATCAAAAAGAAGTTTGGCGAAATGTCGACACGAGCTCCTTCATCATTGGCGGTTACTCTGTCGACAAAAGCGTAGCTATTAATTATTGCCTCATTATTATTATATATTTTATAGTATAAGAGGCCAAACGAGCCATCAGGGTCTTTTTACGACTACCGACAGCCCACGAACATCTCCATAATTGTTATGCCGAAGCGTTGCTCTGCTTTTTTCCTCCCCTCCCCAGGGGCTGCAGCCACTCGCAAACCGAAGATGTCACTTTACGGCGGTATCATGTGAGCGAGATGTGACTCGCCGGTTGTGCCGGCCCAATCTTGCTGCAATGTAGCATAGCGCTACCTCTGACGAAGTGTCCGCCTGTCCGGCCGTATGTCACGGACGTTTTACTTGGATGTTATGGGCTCTGTGTGATGAACTACTTGCAAGGGAAAAAAATCAACTCCGATGAGGCAGTACAAACCGCCTTCAAGGATTTTATTGATTGCCGTCCGACTGATTTTTTTAAAAGGGTCAATGATCTACCTATGAGATGGCAAAACTGATTAACTAAATATGTTATGTTAAAAATATTAAACTTCTTGTTCCTCCCATACAAAGCGCCAATTTCATATGGAAGGACTTAATATAATTTGGAAGATACGTGTATTTTATAAACGGCTACGAAATGATGATAAAAAAATAATTGCGTACCCCAGTTTTTATCTTTTTAGTTACTAATACAATCGTCTCTCATCGTCACAACTAGGTGTCGACGAGGTTAGTCTTTCCGCAAATGCATAGCGTGACACACCTATGTCTCGTCTAGGCGACAGGTGTGTATATGCTGTATGCAAGTCTGTCTAGATATTTTTTTAACACTCGCATTGCAAAATAATATTTGTGCGAAGAATGCTGGTGAGTAAATATAGAATTGGATAGATCAAACGTAGTACCTTAAACATAACTGTAATAAACAAATTTATCATGCTATAAATAAAAAACTTATTAAAGAAAATTGAGCCAACTTTAAAACAACTTAAAATTGTGAAACAATTACATTCGTGTCTTTAAGGAATTACTTTTTATTTATTACAATAAAACTCCTTTTACGGATTTTATAGCGGTTTATTTAATTGTTTAACTAACCCGACGACGAATGTAAGCTACATTGTATTTTATAATTTTTAGTTAAAAAATTATTAAATCGTTTTTTGTGAAATCTTCACTGTTCCCTAAGCTGAAATAAAAATAAGAAAAGAGAATGATTCAACGATATACCTGGACAAACACACATAAATACATATGTACGTACATTACAACATTAATGCATACATACATACATACGTACATACATACATCTATAAAATGTTATATATTTGTTTGATAGCCCTAACAGATTGTTATAGGTGAATATTTTGCGATCCCTATGACATTACATGCATACTCGTCGAATTGATAAACTCCGTTTTTTGAAAGCGACTTTTCGCCTTCAAAAAACGATATATATTTTTACATATATCAAACTCACGTTTCAAAGATCTTGGTTTAGCTTGTTTTCGTCTAGACATGATCTACAAACATAGTCCGATGCTAAAAACCTTTGTCCACAAACACTACCCTGCCAACACGAAATGTACAATTCTTCAATGTCAATGTTATGCGGTTAGCGAAGAAAGTTTATCGCGGATTACGTTGAGACGTCACCGAACACGCGAGACGAGGGCGGGCGTCGCTCGGTCGCACCCCGCGCTCACTGAGCCTGCTGGCGCCCAACAAGTGGCAACTGGCAATAACAATAATGTAACCTGCCGCGCAAACTCGCAACACGCTCATTTCAATTTATGTCCCGCGCTCATCCTCCTGCAATTGGCAGAGCCTTGTGAACAGTTGTAACTCGTAGAGGCCAGAGGGCTAATGACACAGAGCTAATAACTACAGATACGAGATAACTAGAGATACGATAACCGTATACACACCTTTGCTTTCAACATTTTACGAACATAGTGGATAATTTAGTGGTTAATTATTATTAATAATATGAACGATTTTATGTAATAAAACTATTTTAACGATTTTTTTACAATCCCGATGTGTCGAATTTTAGTTAGAATTCCGACGTTTCAGAAGCTTTACGATTACCATTGTCACGGGTGGACTGAGGGGAGAAATATCTCAGCTAGATACATTTCAATGGTTTTCTGAATGGTTTGAAAACATAATTGGATCCGATAGGTGTTTTTCTCATATGAAGGACACCGTCTGCAAGATTTTCTGTATGTGTTTGTCACCTTCAAAATAACTGAACCTATTTAAATGAAATTTTGTGGTACTTTATGTCAATCAGAAAGCGCTTTTTATTATGACATCTTCCCAGCCAAGTGTTGACAACGGCGGCCATCTCTATAGAGTCAACTGCGCCAGTCACACCTATAGTGCACAAGTGTGTGCGCAGGTACAAGTTTATTTTATTCCCTTATTCTCCTGTTCGGATGATCAGACCGACACGACTGGGGAGTAACCACGCGCAGGAGCGCCGCGACGGCGTAACGTGCTCTCCAAGTCGTGTCTTGGTAAGACACGGACAACCTTCTCGCTCCGGAATATTATTAAATATTGAAAAATCCCAATATTACATTTTGTTCTAATCCAGGACTCGACCCAGATAACCTTCACCTTATGCCCACGATTGAACATGCTTACTTGGTGGTAAGCATGTTCATGGTCTGGTGACAGTTTTAATTTGCATGCATGCATTAATATAACATTGTATTAATCTGACCATATAATTTTTTTTCCACTCTATTACGCTCACAAGTTGTAAATGCCTTGTGGTCTGGTGGTAGGCATGTTCGCCACAGACATGAGGTCCCGAATTCGAAGCCCGGGTCAGGCCAGAAAAAGTATTATTAGGATTTTTTTTTGTTACATATATTATAGGCTCGCGCTTGACCACAAAAACACCTGGTGTTAAGTGGTGACGTGGCCGAAGATGAAGCACGCTTGTCTGGAATGTATCTATTCATCCGTGGTTTGAATACACCTACATTGTAGGTATCGGTAAACACAGATTCAGGAAGCGAAGCCACAGTTTAGCGGTTCGTATTAAAAAAGTCGACTGGAATCTCTTTGTACAAGTGGCCGGAATTTCAAGTGTAACGATGTCGAGTCTCAGAGCGTCTGGTTGTACGTTTGAGGAATGGTGACGGTGGAATGAGGTTGTGAAGCTCGGAAGCGCATTCTCCGAAATGTATTCTATAAAATACCGATAGGCTGGCAACTTCCCTGCGGTGCTCAAGGCTCTGGTACCTAGACGATACTAACGATTCGTTATTAATTAATTTGAAAGCTCGTCTTTCTATTGCGTCCAGATCTTCTAGTGGTACTTAGCCGTGCCATCCCACCAATGTGAGCAGTACTCCATGCATGACCGGACTTGTGCTGTGTAAAGATCGAACAGCTGTTTTGGTGTGAAGTACCATCTCACCTTCGACAGAATGCCCAGCCTTCTCGCAGCCGTCGGCGTCTTTGCTTCAATGAAAAAACCAAAATTCATGTTGTGTGTTATAGTGAGGCCCAAAAGGTGGAGGCGGTCTGAAATTGTTACACAGATACATCTCTGAAAGGTTTACGCCCGAGACTGCCCCCCCTTCCCTCGAAATATGACCATCTGGTCCTCTTGTCCGGTTGCCATCGGGCATAATGGCGCATTCAGGAATTTTTCGCAAGATGGCGAGGCAGCCTTTCGTCAGTTGCACATTTCACTACTTGTGCCCCCTACTAACAGCGGTGAACCCTGCCACGGATCTCGCTACCCTCCATGATTAGTCTCCAAAGCGAGCTAGCAAAGGTATGCAATATTATTAATATCAAACATAAAGATGCTGCACCGACGCAACTCTGACTGGCAACACTAGACACCGTTGCAGAACACAGCAGAGCTATTTGCCGGTACGAATTTTGTTCAGTGGGTGGTGTCTAGCAACGGCCTAAGCCTACCACCACAAAGAAGGTTGTCACCCTATTAGCACCGGCCAGGGTCACGTGTAGGGATTCGACATTACAGGTACTATCCTATGGACGTGGGTGACTCACCCCATGCTTTTCAATTTCAGATAACAGTCCATAGATTAGAAGTAGCAGTGTTACGCCCCCGTGCCCCCAAGAACACATTAAGTCGTCAGTCCTGCGACTGATTTCTCTCTGGTCAAATTCCATCCCGAGCCCGATTACCAATATGACAGAGTAGACAATTGTACTCATGCAAGAACATTACTCTCAATAGAAACAAGCAAAAACAATGCAAACTCATGTCAAAACTCATAAGCCTCGAACAATATGGAATACATCTCCATGTCACTCAAATTTTACTGAGAGCGATGTTGTATAACTAATAGAACACAACTCAATTACTTTTAAAAAAATCTGTAAGTTTGTCTGCATGTCTGTTTGTGTATATACCCTAATCTCTGAAACTACTTAACGGATTACAATAATATTTGTTGTTTTGTTTTTATTAATTTGATTCGCCCCTATAAGATATAGTTCATTTTAGTGGCTGGTCTCCATCATCTGAAGCCCTGAGAGCTCGATGGAACAGTTAGTGTTATAGAAAGGGCGTTCTAGGAAAATATATTGAAATAAAAAAGCACTTTCTTTTGACATAGTATAAATCAAGAGTTTACAATATTTTATGCAGACTCCTAAGAGCCAAGCCAAACCGTAATATGCTTCTTTTTATTTAACTATAACAGCAAGTCCACCCGAGCGAAGTTACGGGCACGGTGAAATGTAGAAGGTTGCCGTTTTAGTTCAAAAGACCGCGATAGGCTCATAGGCAACTAATTGCGTTCTAACTGTTAAGTGGATATCGGAATGAAAAGGTTCCGATATCACACTAAAGAATTAATTACGTTCATATCGCTCTTCAACCCATGCCCTACCCGTTTCGTGTCATAGACTATTGTGGCTGTAAGATTCGTCCTTACGGACAGGCTAAGATCATATAACCATACTGCCTCATATTTTAATTTTCTTCAGTTTTTATATAAAGTATACGCCTTCAGTTCGCACTTTTTTATTTCTATTTTCATGGACTAATTTTAGTGCAAAATAATTGTGACACTTCTTCTAGTGCGTTCAGGGCAATTTTATAAAGTAGTACAACAACAACAAAACAGCAATTGATTTGTCACTTGACAGTCGTATGTCAATTTACAATTGACATTTTACTACCGTCAAACATCATAATGTATGTTTTCCTTGCAAACGCATTAAAATAGTAAAGTATTTCAAACATAATACTTTAAAGTATTATTTCAATTATGTTGTGAACAGAAATGCATTCAATTTGACAAAAATGGCATCAGAACTCCCTTGTGAGGTATGATAGTTAATACCATTGTAGCGCTTCCTTATCGACTTCCTTTGTTTGAGTCTAAAATAGCTTATCCAATATTCACGTGATTGATCTCAAATGAACATGTAAAAGAGTTTTTCACAACATATAATATTTGTCTGTTTGAAAGTTTGTTGCGACGTGAAACAGGTATTTTAGGTCACAACAAACTATTAATATTTTCGCCTTATATAGACTGATTATTGTAAAGCAAGTAGTTTGTTTTGATTAAATGATTAATTAAATCAATAAAATTTGTCTACTGATGATTCACAACAAAGTATATACTGAATGACAAAACAATAATAAAACTGTGAGAGAATATTGATGTATATTTATGCACAGCATTCTATGTGCTGAGCATGAGCAATTTTTGCTCATATTGGGTATTTAGTGTCCCCTGAATACTAAGCACACAGAACAGAATATAAAATAATGTTTTAACTGCAATAACCAAACTCCCACCTTATAGTTTTGGATTATATAATATCATACTCATGATCCTATACTAACCTAGTTGAACTAGCTTAATGAGTTTATATATGTGCCACTAAAACTAAAAGATCATTTCTTTGTATGAAACATATTATAACTGAAATTTTTAAGGTATAAAATTACCTTTTAGTATTAGAAAATATTCAACATGGATGAATGGCTTTAGCAAGATAAACTGCTAATAGCTGTTGCCATGCTGATTCTCGATAATAATTTTTAGATTTTTATACAAATATTTAAAGAATGAATTTCCAAAAACTGAAGTATTGACAAGTATTTAGTATTTTTCAAAATGAACATACTTCCATACAAACTTTCAGTACCCTTTAAACCCTATAAAGTATGAGGGTTCATAAACACTGAAATATAATTATTAATTTTGAAACAGTAGCTTATATATAATAAGGTTTAAGGATTAAAAATAATGTATATAACTGCTATGAACTTTGGCTTTCTGATATGAACAAAATTAAAAGAAGTCAGTCAGATTTATATTTTTATATATTTTATAGATGGTCTGTAAAACTATATCTTTATTGTAGGTGTTACTTCATATTTTTAAATACCTACCAAAAGCGGACAGGAAAGCTGCAGGTGAAACATGTCGCCTGTGGAACATGGCAGCAAATGATAACATGAAAAGCAAAGTGGCTGTCATCAATAAAATTGACCTAAGTGATAATACAACATCACTACAAATTTTTGAAAATTCTTCTATGATCATTAGTAATTATATGTTCTGCAATGTGGAAATGTCCAGTAAACTTAACAGCTTTTGGGATAAAATGGGACAACATGTTAAGTGTCTCAGCTTAAGAAACTGTGACATTCATGAGAAAGAGTTTATGTATATTTTAGACAAATGTGAGAATCTACAAGTCTTGAATATTCATGGCTGTAAAGAACTCTTCATGTCTGGATGCTTACTTGAAGGTAAAACCGATGGATTGCAACCAAACAGTCTATGCAACCTGAGATGTTTAAGTCTATCTGAAAATCAATATCTAACTGATGCATTATTTAATAGATTTGTAAAAGCGGCCCCTGCTATAGATGATCTAAATTTATCTGTCAGCTCCGTACAATTTCATTTTGGTTTAATAAGAAAATTTTATCCTCCTGACTCAGATATTTTTGAAAAACCATCAGAAAGTGTTTTCACATTCTATTTTATTTTACATTTTATTAAATCAAGAGCCAGCAACATTAGACATTTGCAATTTTCAAATACTCTTCTTGATGGTGCTGCATTAGCCTCAATAGCTCAAGTTGAAAATTTAAGACTAACATATTTACATCTCTCTGGTTGTGATCAGCTTACCAATCTTGGAATACGATCTTTAGTGTATCATCAAAAGTACTTAAGAGAGCTTGATATAAGTTTTTGTACTAGAGTTACTGATCAGTCATTAGTACTAATTTCTGATAATCTTTCACAACTGGAGAATCTTAATATTCAGAGGTGTAGAGCTGTTACCGATCTTGGTATCATTGAACTCTACAAATTAAAAAAACTCAAGAGTGTTAACATTTCACAAATGGAACTGATCACAAAGGAAGGATTAGAGAAAGGTATATGTAAAGAAGTTAACACTGTTATAGAGGATCTAGATATCAGTGCTCTAAATTTAGATGAGAATGCTATTATTTTGATATCGGAGAGGTTACCTGAGTTACGCAATTTAAACATGAGCTTTTGCTTTAATGGTGTCACAGACACATCTATTCAAGTGATATTTAAAAATCAGGTGTACTTGCGTACATTAAAAATCAATCATTGTGACAAAGTGTCTGATGCTGGTCTAACTGGAATGGGCAAAGTGGAAGAAGATGGTGAAAATGATGGTCCTATTATGTCTGGTTATGTTGAGTTGAACCACCTACACAAAATACATTTAGGCTCACGAGCCGAAGAAGAGATTGTTAAAGATGCAAGGAGAAAACAAGATGTAATGAAAATGTGTGAAAAATTAACCCTTGATTCCTATAGTGGCTATTCATTGGCTAGAATAAAGGGCTTGAAAACTTTGGATATTGGTGGATGCAACAGAATAACAGATGTCAGCCTAACATATGCTTTTAATCACAAAGAACTAACTCATTTAAATTTGAGTACCTGTCAACAGATAACCCTTGAAGGTCTGACACATTTAGTGAAGAACTGTCCAAGTATTGAGAATCTGAGTTTAGTTGACTGCTTTAATTTGAAGGATGAAGGGTTGATGGAGCTTGTAAAAGGATTAAATAGACTGATACACTTGGAAGTGCGGGTATGTACTAAACTTCTCTATAAACCTACATAGCTTTCTTAAAAATACTTGTACCTATTGATGTCTTAAGTTTACCGAATGTTACTCATTATTTAAATAACCATGGTTATGGGTGGACTGAGATGACCTGTCCTGATGTCACAAATTATTAAAAGTACCCGTAGAATTATAATTATTTAATTTTAATAATTTTGTTCCGATTAACGCAAACAGTACTTATTATATCTTGCCGTATTGCGGTGTGATGTTTAGATTTGATTATGCTTATCACGGGGACCCAAGCAGAGGGAAGAACCCAGCCATTTTCTCTATTAAAAATAGTTTTATATGTAATATATGTAGCTGCAACAAGTTACTTGTGTATGTATATTCATTATTTTTTTAAGTTTTACAGTGTTCACAACATTTGGCATTATCGTTTGTAGGGTACTTTATTTCTGCCTCATAAAAACACGCTAATATAATTCCAAACAGTCCGCCCCTAGTTTGCACTGTAACTGCCGAACTCACCTTTAATTAAATGGGAAAAAGAGAATTCATTGTTTTTAAAACCTTATTTATTTCAGGGATGTAATCAACTGACCGATAAATCAATATATGCAATTCGAGAGTACTGCAAAAAGATAAAGGTGCTGGACCTGCAAGGATGTCGGAACATATCGGCCGAATCTGCCTGTTCAATTGGCAGTATACCAACACTACATACTGTCCTCGTGTCAAAACCAGGGCCATATATTACTGATGGCCTGAAAAATAGAACAACTGCATCTTCATTTTTACCATCATTAATGAGAAAATTTCGCTGGCATTAGTTTGTCGTCATATGCGAGTCTAATGACGAAAATAAATGCATTTCTACTTTACTAACATCGGCACATGGCGTGTTCCACATTTACTTATTGTTACAGTAAGCCCAATGATAAGTATAAACATGGTCACACGTACTTTATCACATTTTATAAATTGTAATATATTTTGTACAAAAAAATGAATGTAGAAAAAATATTTACATATTCGAAGATTGGACTAAAAGTGTGATTTTTATTATTTAGATATAATTGGGCATGTAACACGATTGCCAAACTGGCACTTCCTTTGTGAAAAAAGACGTGATAGGGCATGTATATAAAATGAGTATTACGATGGTATAATTAAATTGACCGGTGACCAAATTCGCCGGTCACGATATTAACAAAAGTAATGTAGAAGTATAACTGAAAAGAGAAACCAATGATAAATTGAGGTGAATTAAATAATTATAAGTGTCTAAGAAACTTCGCTGTGTACTGTTTACAATTTTGTACTGTGTACACACAGTACAAAATTGTTCTCGGTTCCAAGGCCGAATCGAGTGAGCGACCGCCTAACTAAAGAAGAAAACACTAGCCGTTGTCAAGATTGAAATCACAATTATGTACCAATATTTTCTCTTCAGAAATGTTAAATCTTAGTCATACATTATACCTACCATTAATAATACTGTAGTATACATTTGTGTGGCTGTTTTTTAAACTAAAGCGCAGTATTTACACATAATAATAATTAAAAATTGTACATATAAAGGAGCATTTTTGAAAACTTTACAGAATTACGTTTTCCGAAATATATAAAAATAAATTTACTTAAAATTTGACCCCTTTGTCGTTAAATATTTCTATAAACGTGCACTACGCACGGTCATGTGATAAGGCCACCCGTCATATAGTCTTTGACCAAGCCATCATACTAGCAGCACACAGAATCAAATACTGAAATATAACACTAAATTTGGTAGAGTTCACAGTGTACATAAGAAATACTTCCGTTGTATTATATATGTGTTGGATACATAGGACAATTACCTACCGCGTTCTAAAAAATATACAAACTCTTAGCCATCACGCTGTATATATTCGACAGCCTGGTTAGCCATTTATGGTAATGATGAAAGTATTTATGCACTTTGTGGAATGTGCGGAAAGGTGTTAATTAGCTCGAAAATAACAGGTGTTGTTACATTATAAACTATGTAGATGCAGCAATTGTTACTAATATTAATTTTGAACCATAATATCATTAGACCTAAGTGTTATTTATTGTTATGTTTTAAAAATCTTAAAAGACATGTGATATTTTGCTGTAATCATACATTATATAATTTTGAAAAGCTAGTGTTTTATATAGTGTAATTTATTCAGTGCTTACCATTTATAACATCAAGCCTTTACTTAAAATTCTTTTATTGTGTTTTTTTTTATTTAGATCTTTGGTTCCCTATGGTGTGCCAAGACAATGGTTTTTTCACATTGAGGCCAAAAATGTCATAGGCAACATTACTAACTTATGTATGTGCTACTTGTCTATGTGCTATATAAACTAATAGAACCTCTTACATTTCTCTAATCATTAGTGTAACTTGTAAATGGTTGTTAATGGTCATTATGTATTTGTATATTTTGCTAAGCTACATAACAATTGTGCAACTCATACTAGCTGTGATATCCTTTATTTATTGTTAAACATTTTCTGCTCTTGATGCGTGGTGGGATGAATACATTATTAAAGCACAAAAACATTTATTTAATTTAAAGATAACCTCTGTTGTATATCTGTCAAAATATTTACATTGTCTGTTGTGATGACAGCTATGACAGCCGATGCCTGTTAGACACATACAATATCCAATATCCAGTACGGCCCCGTAGGCCACGAGATGAGGACACCTTGGGTGTGTACCTTGATGTGTCATAGCTTGCCATCGTACACGCAATAGTCCTCACCTAGACTACACCTAGACCAATGGAATTCACAAAGTATTCGTTTTAAAGTTCATGAAATTTTTAATTTATATAATATTCATAAAGCACTGGTATTTGCTGTTTCCGAGACATGGTTTTGCCCTAATTCCCAGTTTTGGATAAAGGCTTTTCATGTCTCCGTAATGGCAGAGCTGATGGTTGCAGCAACCATCATAATAATTATGACTCCTTTGGTTGTGATTTGGTGGGTATTATCGACAATATAAATATATGTTTATTAAAGGATGGTAGTGCGATTCGTAGGACCCGCCCTGATCTGAGCCCTAGTACAATGGACTTATCCTTTAGCTCTCTTCTAGATTGGAGAGTTTTACATTATTTGTGGTAGTGATCGCCTTCCTATCCTTTATTACCAATCCTTCCATTTGTTTCAATAGTTTTAATACAACTCCTCTCGTAAGATATCAACTGTCGAAAGCAAAATGGGATCACTTTGCCACTGATTGTAATCCTGGTGGGAGTTTTCTGCCTGACATTAATATCGGAAATTTAGATGTATGTTCTGATAATTTCGTTTCATGTCTGTCGTCTTCAGCAGATAAAAACATTACACTCAAAAAACATACCCCATTTAAACCTTCTCCATCTTGGTGGGATGTAGAATGTAGTGACATGTTTCACTGAACGAAAAAAGCTGAAGAAACATTGTTTATTTATGACAATGGATAATTTCCTTGTCTTTAGAAGAATATCAGCCTCGGCAAAGCGTCTTCTTCAAAAAAAGAAGATATTAGGTTGGATATCCTTCTGTATTTCTGTTAGCCCACGTACCCCCACAGTTTTATTATGGATGCAAATTAAACGATTTCGCCGTGCCTTTTTATTAAGGGTTTTACCAAGCAATGCATGGGGCATCTTTGGTATGAAGGCTTTGTAAATAAATTAGCTCCACCAAATTTTCGCCATCAGGATTCGCTATCAATCCATTCACTGTCCCGAAGTACCGCATCCTGTTTTGAGGATCCATTTTCGAGTTCAGAACTTCATCATATCATTAGAAATATTTCTCCAGGTCTAGATGGCATTCCTTATGTCTTTATCATAAAATCTGGCTCTGCCTCAAAAACATTATTTCTAAACCTACTTATTATTTTGTTTCAGTTGGGTCATGTACCTCCTTCGTGGAAAAACCACTTAGTACTTCCTATACTTAAGTCTGGTAAAGATCCAAATTTAGATTTTTCTTACTGACCCATTGCCCTATCCACTTGTCTATTTAAAATTATGGAACACGTGATTAAAGCCCGCCTAGAATTTGAGTTCAGAAAAGGTTTGAGTACTAGCGATAGCTTAGCCATCCTTTCCTCTGACATCCGCATATCATTTTCAAAGAATGAATTCCTCGTTGGTCTGTTCTTAGATATAGAAGCTGCATATGATAACGTGGTTTTTCCTTTGCTCAGAAACAAATTGTTTAAGCTGTTCATTCCGGACCAACTGTGTAATTTCATCTGCAACTCACTCATGGATAGAACAACGGAAATCCGTTATGGAGGCTCAGTCCTCAGCCCCTTATTATATAACCTTTACACTTCGAATCTTGAGCAGTCAGTTATTCCCTTTTGTAACATTCTACAGTATGCCGATGTTTTCGCCATATATTCATCACCTTCAAACATTGACATTCTTCGAAATCACATAAATCAAGCCTTATTTTCCTTTTTTTTTTTTGTTGACACGGGGACTTTGGGGCAGTGCAATGGGGTGAGGTTCCCATCCTCGCCCCTTACTCTGTGCGCAAAAGCGCCACCTTCTATTGATCTTAGGACCCCTTTTCTTATTCACCCCAGGCTACCAAGCCCCACCGCCACGACAAGGCTTGAACCATAGTGGGGAGCTTTATTTTACCTAGAACAATGGCTTACATCCCATGGTATGTCGCTTTCTCCACCTAAAAGCTCGGTAGTCATATTTACGAGAAGAAGAATTATTCCTCATATTGACATAGTGTTCCAGGACCATCCAATTCCAATCGGAAATAAGATGAAATTCCTAGGAATTATTTTCGACTCTAAATTGTCTGACACTCAACACATCAATCAGATTGTCCAAAAGTGTCAGTCCAATATTAACATTCTTAGATGCCTTTCGGGTGTTTGATAAGGGGGCTCATCCATTATCTCAAAAATTACTTTACAATGCCATCCGAAGCGTTATTGATTGTGGCTGTTTTCTCTTGGAACCATGTAGCAAGGTTTCTCTAGGAAAAGTAGATAAAACGCAATGGCAATGCTTAGGCATAATGCTATGCGAGCCATGAAATCTTCCACTACGAATGCTCTCCAGGCCCTCGACTCTCCATTGTTTTTACGCAGACAATTTTTATCAGATCTACCAATCATCCTCATCTACCAAAACTTCTAAATTTGATTGATCTGATGGTTAATAATAAATATCAGCATAAATTAGATCCCCCTTGTTTAATTAAGAGTTTTCAAAACTTAACTAATCTTACGAACCCCTATTTCTTATGTTCTCGTTTTCCAATATTTAATACGGCATATGACGATTTGTTGTACCGTCCACGGATCTTACTAAACTTTGGCGTATCCAAAAATGATTCAGGTTCCAATTCAATTTTTATTAGTAGTATGGGGCAGGATTGGATTGGCTGGCTTCCTATATACACAGATGCCTCCAAACTTTCACTAGAAAGCCATGTATGTGGGTTCGGGCAGTTTGGATCCCCAAATATAATACTCTCCTCAATTTTAAATGTCCTACACCATCATCTGTTTTCACTGGTGAGTCCATAGCTATTCCAGAGGCAGTTAAATTTATAGAATGCCACCACTTAAACAAAACTATAATGTTTACGGACTCGTTGAGTACTCACCAAGCCATAGTGTCAAACCAGTTTGTTTCAATTCTCATTCAATTAAAAGAAATTCTATACAAATGTTTTTCTCGTAATATTGCGGTTGTACTAGCTGAGTTACCTGGTCATAAGGGTATTCTCGGCAATGAAATTGTGGATCAATTTGCAATAGATTCAGTATGTTCAAATGATTGCCCAGATCATAATATAAGTTATTTTCACAATCTCTTGAGCTATCCAAAACTAGATCCTATTAAGGAGTGGCAAGCAAACTAGTCTAAGATTAGCAGGGTAGCACCCTCTAAACCTTGGTTTTCTCGTTTCCGACTCACAGATAAACAAACAACGTCAGTTATGTGCAGGTTGCGTATAGGCCACTTGTGTACTCCCCTTCATTTAAATAGATTAGGAGTAATATAACAAGGGTTCAACAGACCGTATCCTTTTCAATTGCCCAAACCGCAGTTTCTTTGTACACCATCCTCCCTAGGAACATTCCTAAGCCTGTTAACACTAAATCCTTCCTATATATGTCTTCTAATAACAATAAGCTTTTATCCCTTCTATGTCATTATATCCGCTCTAACAACATTAAATTGTCTCTTTTTTTATGTATGTGTCCTGTAATATTTTCGGTCGTCCCTTTTACATTATCTACGTACAACTCTTTCTCAAATCATAACAATCTCATCACTTTGAAACCGATAAATCTTGAAAATCGGTACTCTTGTCAAGTAGCAATGCTTTTAACTATGGCA
>JAFELO010000206.1:321674-343010 GCA_017140195.1 Eumaeus atala
AAGGAAGTATATAACTGATTAATTATTATTTTACTAACGCCGTTAATTGTTGGCTGTGGTTTACCACACCATTTGTTGCTTTTAAGAAGCTTGTAATTGTGTATTTTTGTTGCCCAGTGTATTATTACAAAGTGTCAAATGTATTTATCTGTAACACCACCTTCGTCTATTCATATAAGACTTTAATATAAAGTTGTTTTTGTCGGACCCCTAATAAAGGCATCAAAAATTCGAAATGCAAGGAGCCGATAGAAAAAGCATTTTTTTAAACTTCAACATCGCTTACTTTTCGAGCCAAATTTTCATAACAATTACAAAGGAATTTATCAAATTAAGATAAAGACCTCAGGAATAGCTCATAGCTCGAAAAATAATAAGAATTCAGACTTTTCATACTGTCTAATCTCTACTTTCATCGTTCATAATAATTTAAATTAATTTAGCAAACAGTTTAAAAAAAACAGACAAAAGCTACCGCAAACAAATTGTAGCACCTACATATGCCACTAAGTACAAAATATTAATTAAGAAATTTTAACGAATTTTTTAAATAGTCTCTGGCTTTTATGGTTTTTTTTGCAGGCAGAATATATTTTTTTTAGCCTTTAATAAGTTTGTTATTGTATAATCACAAAGAAAATAAAATTAAGAAATTTATTATTTTTATGCACATCGTTTAGGGTAAATTTTCTTAGTAGATAGTAAAAGTTCAAGAATAAACTCGCTTTTATAAATACTTTTCCCCTTTACGTGATATTTCTGCTACTCTTACATAAAGGTAAAAATATTTAAAAACTTTATAAATGAATTATTTCCCAATAAAACCAGCGGAAACATAGTGACGCAAATCATTTCGATTTTAGCATCGCGTCGGTACCGGTGTGACCTTGTAACAAATGTAAATAGGGTACAGAGCGTAAAATCTTCCGTTTCTATGGATATATGTATATATCATTAGCATTGATTTATTAGTTGATTGAACAACATATTATTAAATCACGTATCAATATTAAAATAATGTAGAAAAATCCAAAACCTAAAAAAGATTTATTTTGAATCGAAACCTAGCGTTACCATATCATTACAGTGTTTGTCATGAAGTCAACCAGTTTGTTACGTCGCTCCGGCCAGCGTCTCGGTGAGTGCGACAGATAGAACGCAAGGCTTGAACACGCGAGTCTCAACACGTTGAGGGCAACGTGACTTTCGCGTCGGCGGTGCCAACACAGCCGAGCAAATCGTTGTTTACATGACACGGCTGTGTGCGTGACCCGTACACAGTATACACATAGATACGCAGAGATACACAAATGTAAGATCGAAATTATCAGATACAAACTCGGGTTACTTTACCAATAATGCAGCAGAGACATTGTTTCACCGACATATCAATTTATCATCATTATCGACCAACCGCCCTGCATATGTACTACACTTTTTTATCGTATGAGGGGACGAACGAGCAATTGGAGTTATTAGGCCGATGCCGATGCCGAGGGTTTCGGTAGTTACCGATGCCTATTGATATCCTCACTATTATGCATATGATTTCCACTCCTACACCCTCTATCCTTACCCAATAGGCAATCGCCTTCACAAACCGCACGAAACACGACATTAAAGCCATCATGTGAGCGAAAAGTCCTTCTCCGATAGAGCCAGCCAGATTCGGCTGCAATGCAGAAATAGCACAACGTCCTCCAATTTAAATGTTAAACCACACAAGTGTTACAATAAAACTACTTGTACGGATTTTATCGCGCTTTATTTAATTATTCATCTAACCCGACTTTTCAGCAATGAATCAAAAATAATGCTATTACAATTAGTAAAAAAGTCATGTTATACTCACTCCCAGTAACGTGTTCGTATCTAAGGAATAAGAATCACTCCTTAACAGCTCTCTCAGAGAATCCAAGTCTGTCTGCATTGTGTCCAGATGATCGTCAATATCATTCCTACAAAGAGTTCCAATAATTAATCCATAATATAAACACATATTTATAAAGCAGGTCGCACAAAACTCATTAGGAAAATAATAGAGCCAATATGTTAATATGACCCAAATAATGTAACATAATATAGTAACCTCATACCACAAAAAAATAACTCTTCAGCTTTGTTACACTTGTATAGCAAAGAGTGAAGAATATAACTACTTGGCCCGATTTAAAAAAAACTTTCAACCTTAGGCGGCTGTCTAATGTTGAAAGTTTTTTTTTAAATAGCAAGCAAGGCTATATAATATCACATTACTACAAATATTATTAGTTATACGAGTGAAACCGCGAGGCGCTACTAGTTTATTATAATGGATGATACATTAAATAAGAATAAATTTGCTTAAAAATGACTTTAATGTAGAATATATTGTTTTTTTTTTAGTTTATATAACCACTGCACACATTATAAAATTAGGATATACTAATCCCTTCTTTTACATACTTGTTTGAATTTAGTCCATAGAGGGATGCATAATCGTCACGTTTTGGATTGATTTTATCTCTCCTATACCTGAGTAACAAAATTGCACATAAATAACAACAGCCATAGGTTGTCACATAGTAAATATATTAGAAGGTATGGCCTATTCCTGATGTCCATGTCAGTATTAACTGGTCATTTATTTTTAGTATAGATTTTAGATTTTGTTTTAGGACATCTCCGCGCAGTAGCCGGTCCGGGATGGATGCGAGTAGCAGGAGATCGGTCGTCTTGGCGTTCATTGAGAGAGTCCTGTGTCCAGCAGTGGATTGATAAGATCTGATAATGATGATGATAGATTTACGGTACTACAAGTTCAGCTCAACTGGCGACACAGCATTACAGGGACAACAGCAATATGCCAATTCCTTTATAACATACTAAACATGATACTTTCATTAATTTAATATGGTTTTATGATACAATTTGTACTTACATAGCCTGCAACCTGTTGACATTGGGGTTGTCGACCATTGCAACTGACATATTGTTCCAGTCCAATTCATCTTGAAGCTCAGTTTTAATATCAGCAATGTTCACATTGCAAACATCCTCTTTCGATTTTTTTGACTTCTTTCCCATTTTTGGATTGTCACTTGGATTTTCAATTTTAATATTGATAGCACCAAGCATTTGGTCTATCGGTGTTGAAAGTGGTTCGCTACCAATGACATTATCCTGTAGTAAGTTAATGTCTTCTGTAGTGGTGCCAGCATCGCTAACAGAATCATCACTTGCAAATATTTCCGCTGGTAATTTAAAGTCGGCTGGTGGACTGATGGTGTTATAATTATTTAAAAATGGAAAATTGTTAGCATTCACTGTATTAGTTTTCTTCACATTTGTTTTTGTTTTGGAAGTTCCTGGTGATATGCAGTTACTCATAGCTTTGTCTATTATAGACTGTCGGGCCATTGGAGATGACGGTGACGCCATTCTAGGTGATGGTGATGTGACCACAGGCTGAGCATCTGTTGTCCTTAATGATCCATTGGGATCAGCAACAGTGAATGTTAACCTTGGTCCATCTAAAGACATTTAATTAAGTTAATAATCAAGTATACAATTATAATTTAACAATAAATATAACTTGTGTATATTTACGAGCAGAGCAAGCCATATTACGACTAAAGAATTGACAGACAAACAGCAGAAATAATCTTAACTGTGAAGGCTATGTAATGCCATACAGTGTACAAATCTACAATTTAAAATTTAATCAGTAAATATACAATTGTAACAACAGTTATAGTGGTATGTTTAATGCAAGCAAAGTATTTGACAATAAGCAACTTGTATACCTGTATCAACATCTTCTCCATCCTCCAAGGTAACATGATACAGTGAAGAGCTAGGACCTAATACACCATGAGTGTTTGTGGCAACTGGATCACTGGATATATTTATTGTCACAAAATTTGTTGGTTCCAGAGGCTCCTGTGAGTTTTCACTGTGAAGTACATCATCATGGACCAGTTCATGTATAGTTGGACCATCTTCCTATAAAACAAAAATCAGTTATTTCTAGACTAAGAAGAGATTATTTACTTATGAATTAATGAGGAATCTTGAAATAATTGATAAACAGATGGAATTATTATACATGGTAGCCAACAGGCTGTGGTCAAAGTATTTAATGTATTTATTTTTAATAAGGGACAAACAAGAGCCTTTTCACTATCAATGTACAAAGAATAATTGTTATACTGATGAAATGTGGAGGGTATTGCTTGCCTATCCCTCGCCCCTCCAATGGGCCACCTAATACTCAAATATTGCAACATAAACACCAGACTCCTTATAATGATTATTATGTGTGTATGTATGTGTATATATGTGTGTGTATATATATATATATATAATAAGAAACAAAAATAACCAAGAAATATATTTTACTAAATCACATAACAAAATAATGTTACCATTTATTTCATCATTAAACTAAAATAACATTTGATTTAAATATCATTATAAAATTTCAAATATAATTTGCAATTTACATTTTAATGTCCATTTCTGCATTTATATTTGAATTAAAATTACTACAACATTTTAATGAATTTTGTTTTAATTTTTTTTATATATGGAATCTCTGTAAGTTTCAATGTTATGTGTTTTATCAACATTTTCTCATGTGGTTACTCACATCCTGCAGATATCTAGGTTTTTGTATTCCAGGTTTGATTATGTTTACATCTAACCTAATTTTATTACTGTTTGCCATGGGTAATTTATCCGCAGTAAATTGTTTAATATCCTTTGTGAAAGAGTAACTGCCTAAAGAGGAAAAAAATCATATGCTCTACACACATCAGCCTAGTAAAAAATAAAGTAAAAATAAAATACTCATACTAAGTTGAGCTAGGATGGAATTATTTAGCAAATATCCTATAATGGTTGTACAATTCAAATAAATTAGAAATAGTAGAAAGGATGGGAATACTAACATATAATATATATAATAATAATATACATAACACGAATATAATACCAATTGAGGAATATTTGCCCGAAAATTGGAGTTTTGGTTAAATGAAATAGCTTTTGTTTGTAGTTACCCATGGGCACTTCTGGTCAGAAATTTAAAAATTATATTCAGCAAATAGTAGAAATTGCAGAAATATAGTAATTATTTATCAAGTGATATGTTGAATTACCATCAAGAATTGACAATCAACTCCAAAAATATTTATTCATATAAAAAGAAAAGACTGCCAAAAAAATTGAAAATTTAATGAAAGGAGCAAGGATAGTAGGTTTGCCTACCCAAACATTGCCTGGTTTGGTGGTTTGGTTTATTTATTTGCACTTAAAACATTTGGCTTCATTTTGTCCTCATATCAATCACTACCACTGCCAAAAATGAAGATTTTTTGCTATAATTTTCTATCTAAACACATATTTTCACAGGGGGACAGTTGTGGGGATGAAAAGAGGGAACCCCTCCTGTGGGTAGGGGAGCCCACCTTGAGGAATTTGAAGGTCATGCTGACATATTTTAATGCAACACCAAAAGGGCTAACCATGTGGCATTAACTTCTACATTTTCTTAGTGATTTAACTTACCACATTGTCATCATTTAAATCCTCTAAAATATCCTTATCAAGCTTAACATTTTTTTGTCTGCCTGGATAGCTGTCTGATGAATTATGTGCTGCATTATTAATCATTAATTGGTATGGTCTCTTGACACCCACATTGTTGCTGCCTGCATTGGATGCTCTAGCTGGTTGCACCAGGGACATCAAAAATTGGATAAGCTATGAAAACAAATTATTTATGTAAAACCAGTCAAAATATAATGCACAGATGTGATATTGAAAGGTAATAAATAGTTCAATACATACATTGTTTACAATCTGCTGTTGTTTAATATGCTTTTGCCTTAATATAGCTACCTCACGCCATAATGCTTCATTTTCCTGTTTCATTGCACTAAATTTAGCATCTAGGCTCTCTTGCTTGCCTTTCATTTGTTTAACGTCAGCTAGTACTTTATTCATGAGCTCAGGTTTCAGTAAAATCTTTTCGCCACTTTCATTACTAGCAACAATAGACTTAGGATTGGCAATTTTCCTTTTAATGTGCTCTAGTAAAGAAGCATGACCTCTCATAAAACATGGATGTGAAAATTCAATTTCACCTTTATCATAACGGAGACCGCCATTCTCTACAGAGGTAATCTTATGAAAGCCATACATATTCAACTGTCTAATAAAACTTGCCATATTGTTATGTTTATAATATAGAGGAAGTAATTCTCTGGAAAAGTCAGCCTGGTTCTTTATAACAAAAGTTTTTCCACCCTTAAAACACAATATTATATAAATAATATTACATTTAGAGCCATAACACCATTAGTAGTTTCTAAAACTAATACTCTATACTTAAACAAATTGGAACTTTTAGGACTGGCAATCATCAATTTAAATAATAAAAAATTTTCACTGTTTTTTTAAGTGAAACACAAATACAATATCTAATAAGTGTTCATAACTTAACACTAGGTGTATTTATAACAAAAAGTCGAGTTTACTGATAGTAATTTTAAAAAAGAACGCTTTTTTTGGAATCCCTAAAAAGGACATGGAGTTATTGTTTATAAACAAATTTCAACTTCGTATACAATTAATGTAATATTAAGAAAGCATGGGTTAAAACGTGATTTGAACTATTTATTTATAAGCGATTTCAATGACGAACTGTCACCTGTAATATGCCTAAGTTATTGCTTAAGAACTCTTCATGAAATTGAATATCTTACATTTTAGTTATTCACATTAATTATTTGGTATTAACTTTTACGTTACGTTAACAAAAAACAATATCTTACAGGGCTCCATGATATCAAATTATTTGTCTCCGAATCATTAACTAGCTTCCACAGTTTTCCCAAAAATGCTGGGACACTTGCTCCGATTTCTAATACAGAACGCATTATATAAAGCCTTTAAGTTTATTTTATATTTAACCACCAAACTCTACAAAGCTTCATGGAATATTTTGTTGAAATACTATCTTTCAACGAATCGCCATTTAATTTACTAATACATGTACAGGCAACAGCTGAAAACACACATTCACAAAATGTTACACACTTGCGATTGTTGCTACCACAGATAAAACAAAATGTAATTACAATTAGCGACAAGTACCAACACGAAACTAAATGATTCTCTTCTGGCAAGGTTCTAAAGACGTAATATATTGTATTTACTAAGTACAATTTAACTTGCGTTTACTGTGTTTTGCTTAGCGAGTAATTGATGACAGTTTTTTATTTTGTACATTATCAATTTGTTAAAGCATACTTGCGTTCTCAATATTGAATATATGAATTTAACTATTTAGTGACTAAGAAAAATAATGATTGTAAACATATTATTGTGAAAAATATAATTTAACCGCTAGCTATTTTCAAAAGAAAAGTCATTTTCTATTGTGGTGGGCCAATGATTAGCCATATTCTCATTGCGAGCCATTCTTCAATATGGCAGCTGACGTGGAAAGTAGTCAAAAATATGGGGTACGGCTTCCAATTCTTTTACAACCTGTCTAAAATTGTCATGTTTTGTGACGTCATGAAATTGGATATACGCCCGAAGTGATCGAATTTAATTTAAAGAAAACGTACTAACTGTGAAAATTTTAATTCAAAACAATAGGCGAATTACGTTTAAGGAGATCTAGCACATAATGCGGATGGGATATGAAAGCATTCATGAGATTTTACAACAATATCTTTGCTTGAGGAGGATAGTTTCACGCCGCGTCACAACCTCACCGAGATACAGAAACAGGCCTGGGCGGAATGGTGCCGTGATATGATAGAAAAATGACGGCTTGCCTAGGTGTGTTTACGACATCATTACAGGTGATAAGCCTTAGATTTATTAATACGATCTATAAACGAAGCGGCAGCCGATTGATGGGGTGTTTCAAAACTTAGCTCAGTTCCTTTCCGGGATCAAAGTAGCATTAACGCTGTATGGTAACTACTAAAATGCTTACAATAAGTTTTTTTACATGTGAGAAATAAGCAACCGAAACCGGGACTCCGCGGATTTGACTTCTTTCACAACGGAATCGCGCCCGCACAAACCGCGCTCAAAACGAGGGATTTCCTCGACGGCACGCTGGTGTAACTCTTGGGTCTCCCCCCACCTTACACACCTAACCTGGCACCGTTACCTTTCCCTAAAATTAAAAATCTGCTCAGAGGGATACAATTTTCGTTACCGGTTTAGAGACATAAAAAACTTTGAAAAGATTTTTTTGTGTGTTTATCTATAGAACATTGTTTTTTATTTTTCAACAATTTTCTCATGTTTCCCATGTATCATCATCATCATTATCAGCCCTTATCGGTCCACTGCAAGACATAGGCTCCTTGATGATGGCAATGAACGCCAATACGTCCGATCTCCTGCTACTCGAATCCATCCCGGCCCAGCTACTTTCCCATGTATATGTACCGACCAGAAAAAGGACTTTTGACGTTGACAGTGTCAACGTATACTAATTGATGGTCAAACTTGAAACTTGAATCTACAAATTTCAAAGATTGTACGTACTGGGAATTCGAATACGTCAACACTATTGAAAATTTTATGGCTATAAAATAGATGACATTGAGCGAAATTGATTACTGAATTGTACATAATTATTACTACAATTGTTATTTTGTTTCGAATAAAATACCTTTGCATTTGACACATTCTATTGAAAGAAGCCGATCAAAACTAAGAGCAAGAAAACAAACCCGTTCGACGGCAACTCGTAAGCTAACATTTAATAGTTTTTCATATTGACCTTTGCCTTACCTAAACTAACTAAATTCTTTTTGTGACAGAAATCGAAGCTCGATTGATCGTCATTGATAGTTTTGGCGATGGAGGTAAAATTGTATTATTAGACTTTTATAATTATTTATTTGTCTGTTACTTGACTACTTAAATTACTTAAAAGGATCAAAAAATTAAAAAAACAATTTTATTTTTATTATAGATTGAAATTCTAAGTGTATCGGGTTCTAAACCCATTGGTAAAATAAGGTTAAATGAAGATGCTACTATTAAAACTGTCAAGGACAAAATTCAGCAAAATCTCAAAAAATCTCTGTACCCAGATAGACAGTCCATTAAGCTTGAGGCAAAAGGTAGATCCCAGAAAGATGAAAGTACATTAAAATCTTTAAACATTGGGAATGGAGCGAAACTCTACCTACAAGACCTTGGTCCTCAAATCTCTTGGAGAAATGTTTTTCTGGCTGAATATGCTGGACCTCTATTTGTATACCTTTGGGCTTATCAAAGACCATGGTTGCTTTATGGTGAAGTAAATTCGGAGCCTAGCGGAGTTGTAACGTATGTACATTTTATTTAGCTTTATTATGATATATTCTATGTAATGTTAAAAAACTTAACAGGATTTAGTTGGACATTATTGATTTCTTCTCTATGTACATCTTTTTAACTAGTATCTATCTTGGTTTGCAGATTAGCAGCAGTCTGCTGGTCAGTGCATTATGCTAAACGATTGTTAGAAACAATTTTTGTGCATCGTTTCTCACATGGCACAATGCCTTTGAGAAATTTATTTAAAAACTGTTCTTATTATTGGTTATTTACTTTGTATATTGCTTACCACATCAATCACCCTCTCTACACCACTCCTTGCAATACTTGTGTTATTGTGGGCCTGTCCGGATTCATTGTAAGTATGCTTGTTAGTCAAGTCACAGTTTGTTGTTACATTGTACTTGTCTTAGTAATAATATTATAAATGCATAAGTGTGGATGGATGTGTGGTGATAACTCAATCACACCAAAACTACTAAATGACTTTTGATAAAAGTTAGCAGTGTTTTAGCTTATGTACCAGAATAATACATATGGTATAGAAATACAAAATTTTGCAAGTGGTTCTTTTATGTAGTCTATGTCGACGAAATTGTGTGCAAGAAGTAATTGCATATGAAGTAACTATATACATAATTTCACTTGACTGTAATGTACTAAACAATTTTGACCTGCCACTTTCTCTCATCTAATCTACAACATTATTAATTTCAGGTATGTGAATTGGGTAATCTAAGTATCCATTTACTGTTCAAGAATCTCCGGCCCCCGGGCACCAAAGTGAGAAGTATTCCAAAACCTGATGGAAATCCATTCACACAGTTATTCAATTTTGTGTCTTGTCCAAACTACACTTATGAAGTTGGTTCTTGGATATTCTTTACATTGATGACAAAATGTGCACCAGGTCAGTCAACATTATTACTAACTGTTGCCTTAAAATTTTCACAGAAATCTATAAAGTGCCATATCAAAATACATAAATCAAAATAAATTGATAATGGTATCTTTCATTCAGCTAATTTGGTTTTGGTTTAATGATTGAGTGTGTTAATAGTTTATGCACTAATATTACTTTAAGAAAGTAGGTATTTAAATAACATGTAGTACTATTAATTTTCACTTTGTAGCTATTTAGTAATGACTGGATAAATGATTGAGGAAATATCATGCAACATCTAAATGCCATGCTATAAATTATGTAGTACTGAAAAGATTTAAACAACAACATCTTTTTACGCCATTTCGCTAATGGGTGGACAGAGAGAAATCAGTGTGACATATCATAATCCTTACACATTTGTCAACTCATTATAATTGTATATCTTGTCATAATTAAGTATTATAACTTGGTTTTAACTGTCTTTCCTCACAGGAGGTCACTTGACAGTCAATTTTAAGGTTGTCATGTTTTCAATGTAAATAAGCAAATATCACGCGATGGTAAAGGTGCTTTCTAAGAATATCAATCGACGATTGTATTAAAGAATCCGAAGAATCTCCAGCCAGATGCATTTAAAATAAAAAATGGAATAATTTGAATGCACTAATTTCAACAACAGCGTTCATTCCTCATGGCGTTAACTATACAGACATAGGGAAGGGATTCAAACTTTATTACAATCATGAGTACGAATGTGTTATATTTTTATAGGTTCATACATGATACTTGGTTAGATATGCATTACATAGATATTATTCACAACTCGGTCGCATGGCTCTCGGCCTTCAATGCAGCAACCACCGCTTAATTTATTTAATCAAAATTCTAGTAAAGTGGTTATTTGGCGTCTTCGTCCCTAAGTAAAGCATTGTAATGTGCCGATTCATTGCCGCATGTTGCCTTCGATTGGTATCGTGTCTGACATATGAATATTTATTCATTATAAATATTCACAAGCTACACCTTGTACTTTATATTTTTGTATCACTATATACTGTGTCTATGGCGGACTGTAACTGCCTCGTGGTGTAGTGGTAATCATGTACGGCCACAGACAAAAGGTCCCGGGTTCGAATTCCGGGTCGGACCATATAACAAATGTTATGAGGAATTTCTAATAACAATCCGGAGTTAAAAACTTGGCGGTTTTATATCCCCGTGCCTCGGGGAGCGCGTTATGTCGTCGGTCCTGTGCCTGATTTTTCTAATATAATAGGAAAATGTGGGAACAGGGAGTGTACATGTGCCTGCGCAAACACTTGTTCACTATAATATATCCCGCGCAGATGGCTCTTCGCAATAGAGATGGCCGCTGTAGCCGAAATTCGGCTAGGACATTGTTGATATTATTTAGTGTGTATGTGCACTTCTACTAGGTATACAATGACACTTTTTAGTAGGTACACGCTCAGAGGAGTTATGTCAAGGTGGTGCATCGACCCCCCATCATGGTTGCAGCCTTGTCGAGGCGGCGGGGCTCAGTAACCTAAGTCACTACCCCGCATCTTGAGCGAAGCCAATTGTACCGAGTGAGCTGTTGTTTGTACCCTTTTCTGACAATAAGGATTGTCATAAAAGGGAACTAAAGGCCAAAAAGAGGAGGCGTCAAGGGGCGAAGATGGAAACTTAATCCCATTGAACTGTTTCTAAGTTCGCCGGAATCTTCTGTAGTTCGGTACAACCTCTACGTAGCACCGGGCCCCTAAGGGACCTGCCGTGACGCCGTGCCCTGGTGAATAACGATACCACCAAAAGTGGCGCTGGTGGCAATCGTGGTGGATTTTGTAGGCGTGCGACACTATAAACTATAGTATAGCTCACGCAACACTGGATTTCGGTATCCAACCATGGCTCCAAATGCGTTTCCTCACGTAATAAAAATAAAGGATATATTATATAACTATATAGATTGCTCGAGATTCGGTACGGGCATTATTTATTATGGATGCTAATAAAGATAAATTAATGGGTGTTTTCTTTGCGTCCAATTTCCTACGCCCGTATGCAACAACTACTCAATATTGCCTAGAGCACATTCCATACGGAAATTTCAGGAATATACGTACTATATTTTAATGTTGTAATTATATGTTAGAGTATGTTTTAAATTATTTTCCTTATCCAATGACTCGGCATTATATCGGTGTAAAATGCAAATCAAAACAGAAAACGATGACGTTTTCACTGATTGTTATATTTTTGACATTGACGTCCACAACCTCACACCTCCTACATCAATTCTTCGCATCATCGTTATAACAACGGCCAAACGAGAAATCGCACCCTTAATGCTAACCACCGACGCCTATAGATATGCGCCAACCCGAAGGTTGTGTTGATCTTCACCCGATTCTCCCGTCAAACCATCAGGACCGTGCGAAACACGAAACGTACGCTGTACTGTGTGCCGACATTTCATACCTTCCTTGGCCTTAAAATGGGACCTAAAATTATTGCGGCTAGTATCGTATCTGTGTCTACTAGAGTTTTCTTCCTAAGAAACGATAGTAAATCGATCCCTTGGATGGCTGACCGAAGCCCAAAGACATCCGAAGGGTTGTGGCTCTCCTTACATTCTACTTTCAAAAGGGTCACCGTAAACTCAAAGCTCGGGAAACGCAACAGCAGAGCTGTCACTCCGGCGGCACAATGCGCCCCAGTCGTATCAGCCCAAGTGGACTGCAATAGCTAGAGCCATACAAAAAACATATATATTTTTCAAAGCAACGCGCTATTGTTTGCACATAGACCTCGAATAAAGCCCTACGTTTATGTACTTTTCTACGTCACTACGGGAGGTTTCCTTCAACTAATATAGTGTAAAAGCATTAAGGGTACGGATTACCCCTACCACAGCTGTCTTCACAAACTAATCGATAAATTTTATTTTTCAGCTGGACTATTTACTCTAGCCGGGTTGTACCAAATGGCAGTATGGGCTCTTGGGAAACACCGCAACTACAAGAAGGAATTCCCCGACTACCCCAAAGGACGCAAAGCAATTTTGCCATTCGTTTTATAAAAAAAATATTATATTCATATACATAATGTAGATAGAGAATGGACGCCATAGTCAGTATGTGTCGGCGAGTGGCCGTCTCAGTTAATAGAGACGGAAACAGGGATAACCTCGCATGCGCAAGCGCAGAGAAATGCATGAAAGTGTGTGAGAGAGAGAATTAACCATGTTCGGTGTCTCATTTGACTTAAGACTGTCACGTTTTAGGCTGGCTCCCATCTCTATCTACATTACCTCTGTCTAAATTACAAGGAATATTTATTTTTATGAATTAAACAGATATGCCGTGGAATTTGCATTAAATAGTGTCCACTCTGGGATGTATTTATGTAAGGGGGTGTTTGTTGTTTGAGATATCGGAATCTATTGGTTATGGTAGTATTTATTGCAGTGGTTGGGGCTATGTACGCTTTAGTCTAGCTTGATCTAGATCAATTTATTTCGTGTTTTAAGTAAATTATTAGTTAAATACTCACAGCAATATTGTTACAAATATATCAAATTAAAATGCATTTAAGGTTTTTTTTAATAAATGACATCACGCCAAACGTTTATTTTTTATTATATTTATTACATTCAGGGATATTGCTAATTAGCATCCTAAAGTACTTATTATTACGTAACGTTTCTTCACTCTTTTTGGGCACTATTTGAATCAATGCAGTGTACAATTTCCAAAAGATTTTCATTTTCTTCCTTAAGTGTGGCAATAATTTCTTCTTTTTCCTATTTTCAAATTGAGCATTAATATAAATAGGCAGAATATAGCTTCATAAAACTGTGCGACGACCAGCATAGCATCACCAGTATACCATCAGCTATACTCAGTACTTAGACATTTTTCTGAGTGTCTTTTTTGAAAGGAACAAATACGGGAGGTATTTGTTCTTTTGAAAAAAGGCTTCGTTTAATTGTAAATCGATAAAATTTTCTGTTTCTGTTTAATCAATAAGTACATTAGATTTATAGTATTATCTTATAGCTGGAAATTTAACTCTATTCCTTGATTAACATACTGCGTATATTTTTAATTATAGCAAAGCCGTTGCCTTAGGCATCTTTTTTAAATTGTAATCCAAAACTGATATAAAATGATGAGACAGTAGTAGATATATTTTTATAGGGGACGGACATACACAAGTATTGTGCAGATGTGTTGCACCCCTTCCCTATCCAATGAGCTATCGAAAATTCACGCGCCATAAAGTATCTGTCACTTAGCGACAGTATACAGTAACAGACGTGTCGTACCTCCCCGGTCGCGCTGGGTCAATTAGGTTGCAGTGCCGCATAGTCCTACTTTTTACAAAAATATATAATTATTATACCATAATTCTCTTGGTGTACATTTGATTTAGTTTGTCGCGATCCTCGGCGGCGTGTTTGAGCTTGGCCCTTGCTGTGGCCGGCGGCACGTAGTGCGCCGACAGGCCCAGTATCGACTCGATCTGGCCGCACCGAGTCCGCGTCGACTTCAGCTCACCACGCAATTTGTTTATCTCTTCAAGGAGCGTACAATTCTCCTGCAAACAAAGTTTTATTGTACAAAGGATAAACTAGATTCAACCATCCAACCATACACATAGAAACATACTTTATTTTAGCGACAATCGAAGATAGTTTTGTTCAGCTGATCCCTAAGAAGACCAGGCAATCTTTGACCAAGAAGACGCGAATATCAAATAGTAAAATGGAAATGATGCTGATTCGAATGGAACCTAGTAGCTTTTTTTACTTTCGGTAAAAACGATATCCCAGCATATTTTGGTGTTTCATTGAAGTAGTGAAAACCTCGATGGGCTCCAAATCAAGGTTTTGTAGAACTCGCGCGCACTAGGCACGATACGGTTTCGAAAAACTCTATACTTGAATAACGACTTATTCCTTTTGGGGGTGGTCTGAAACAGGAAGCTAATAAGCAACTTGTGTTATTACCATAAAAAATAATAGATACATACTACGTTTATACATTACTACCTACTCCTTATAATTATTCCTTATATCCTATATATAATCCTTAAAATTATATTACAGATTTCGTGCGTTTGATAGAGGTAGTCATGGAGATAGACCATAAATCATTAGTCAGTAATCTTTTGTCCTTATTCATTTCAGAGTTTTAACAATTTCTACTGCACCGACGAAGGCGACGGTCAACGAATGACGATGTAGGGTAGTCCCCATCGTTATGGTAACACAATTTTAAATTTATTTGCCGTATATTCCGGTCTTTGCAATGGCTTGAACTGAATAGACGATCCACACTGTTCCTTTTTGAATGGATTTATAAAATCTGCCGCTTTAGAAACTTACACCAAGTGCCTACGCCACAGCGCTGCGAAGATTTGAACTACCTTTTTCTACGCGGGGAAACGTATTTATGCGCCTTCACCGGCCCTGGGTGGGGTCCAGTGGTGTGTGGGACTCGCGGCACATGATAGTGCCGAATACCCACAGAAACCACCGCTAGTGCCATTAGTGCCGCCCTTGGTGCGGTGCCCCGGAACAACAATCATCAGGGCACCTCGACGGCTAGTCAACCCCCTAAGGGCCAACTCCACCTCCACAGATGGGGTTGCCCAGCACTACAGGACAACCCCACCGACTTTGGGACAGTGCAATGGGGTGAGGTTCCCATCCTCGCCCCCTTGCCCCGTGTGCAAAAGCGCCACCTCCTGTTGCTCTTAGGTCCCCTCTTCTTATAAGAGGGGTACCGAGAGCAATTCCTCCTCCTGATCTTTAAGCCCCCACTTCTTATAAGAGGGATGTAAAGATCCCCCTCGGTTCAAATGGCTTCGCCTGGGTTCACCCCAGGCTACTAAGCTCCACCGCCACGGCAAGGCTTGAATCATGGTGAGGAGGTAAGAACTACCTACCTCAGTGGTAGATATGGGCCGAAGAGGTTTCTCTCAGAAAATTAATGCATAGGGACTAAAAAGAGAAATCCCGAATTGCTATTTTTCTTGTTAAATATACACTTCACTTACATCCATGATCTTCCCAATATCACTTTTGGAACCTCCGTGCGATTTCGCCAATTGCATTTTTAACGCAGCCACCTGTTTCTCCAAGTGGTCTCTTTGTCGATTGAATTCACCCATAGCCTCATCTTCTCCTTCACGACTTCGAATGAAGTCAATATCTTCTACGTATTTATGAAATAAAGCCTGTAGAAAATAATAAAATGTACCTACCAACTACAATGAGCTGTTTGTCAGCCTCAATCAAATTCGAAAAATAGCTAAAATAACACATAGTCACACTTTCAACACGTCCGAAAGACACTCTTAGAGTAGGCTGGACCATTGCCAGTACAATCCGCGGTTTGCAAGGCTGAAATGGTACTGCCCTACCAGTCAGAATATCTGAGACTACCACGGGTGAAGGAAGACCCTTTAGAGGGTGTATGGGTGGAACCTGGTCATTGTTGAGCTGATTGTTGGCTTGAGTTTCCCGTCATCAAGTCGGGGGAGTGACCCCCACGGTTCCTCGGGCTATGATAATAATAATTAATAAAATTAGATTTTATAACTCTCTTATTGGAATGTATTTCTTCCATCTGTGCGCAGTTGAGATGTGGTTGAGTAAGTTTGTCTCCCACGAGGGGAATTTTCAATTTCTAACAACAGTCCGAAGACTGTTGTAAGTTGGCCTGCGCGTAATTATCTCCTGATGTGTCGGACTGCCGTCCCATCGGAATATGAGAATGAAATATTAAACATACACATCTTCTGAGTCTATATTTGTGCACTATAACATTAGGTCCTTACATATGAAATTGGCTTTTGTATGAGGGGAACAAAATGTAGTAAATAGCTGTACAAATTTGAATTTGGAATTCCTTACTAAAGAGGAGAAATTCGTGATTAAAGTGGCCAGTATGAAAAACGCCAATTTCATATGTAAGGACCTAATATTATAGTGCCCAAATGTGCCGCTAGGGTCATACTATATTTTATGTCTGCAGTGTATATATAACTTGACGACCTCTACCTTTTAAAAAAATACCGACACACCTTTACGTTTAGCTTTAATTTTGTCGGATCTTGGAAATTGGCGGTCATATTGTGAAGATCGATTTTAATTTTCTTTAGTGTACTCTTGAAAGTCATATTTCTACTTGCTTCTATTAAGAAGTCATGTTTCGCCGACCTGAGTTTTTCATTCAGTTGACCGATCTTCAGTTCTGCAATTTCATACAAATAAATCTACGCAGGGTCAGTTTAAAAGTAAGTAAGAAGTCTAAAAACGATTACTACCAAATCTACAGTGTTAACAAAAACTCTGTTGTTCCTTTTATAGTATAAGTGTGTAGATACATAGACGTACAGGTTTACACACCGACATATTCACATCAGTTCCCCAATGGGATAGGTATATCACTACTGAAAATCATGATTCAATGTAATGTAGTATTCAATGAAGATTGATATAATTATAATCAAAATATTCATTGACTAAACAAATATATTTGACATCGCGGTCAAACACAGCCGATCGTAAAGTGACAAGTTCACGACCCCGAGTGAAGACGGCACGTTGTCCAATCATAAACGTCAACGCATTATTGCAGGGGTATAGAATATTTGCAAGTAAAATTATAATAATTTTGTTTTAACTTAAAGTAAATATTAAATAAAATACTTAAAATACTAAATCACTACAATAACTGTGCCTATTATACTTAAGTTGAACAGTACCTACGTAAAAGCTTTTTTTTTTTTGTTGACGCGGGGAAACTCATTTACGCGCCTTCACCGGCCCTGGGTGGGGTCCAGTGGTGTGTGGAACTCGCGGCACATGATAGTGACGAATACCCACAAAAACCAACGCGAGGGCCATCAGTGCCGCCCTTGGTGATGTGCCCCGGAACAACAATCATCAGGGCACCTCGACGGCTAGTCAGCCCCTTAAGGGACGAACTCCACCTCCACAGATGGGGTCGCCCAGCACTACAGGACAGCCCCACCAACTTTGGGACAGTGCAATGGGGAGAGGTTCCCATCCTCACCCCTTGCCTTTCTTATAAGAGGGGTACCGACAGCTCCTGATCTTTAAGCCCTCTCTTCTTATAAGAGCTGGATGGATAAACTTGATAGATTTAAACTTATATCTACCATCGCTTATTTGTTATGGATCGACCTTCGCTTCACCGTACCTACTTTTTATTAACTTAAATTGCTCGCTTATTGTGAGAACCCAAGCAATGCTAGATGGAAAACAAAAGATAGTAAGTGGGTATCTGGAAGTAGAGCTACGCGGGCAGTTACTAACGGCAGTTAATCTCATGCAGGTTTCTCTGCTCACTGGCCACAGCAAACATAAGTAAGCAAGTGATTCCAATCCAAACCTACTTGCAGTTACGGGTTGTGGGAAATATGAAACGGCCTTGGGTAAGGTCTATATATATATATATATATACACTACTCAAAACAAAATAAGGGCCACTAGTTTATTTACATTTAAGTGCAACTTGTAAACTGAAAGTAACTGATAAGTAGCATTATATTCATATTACGAACTCTTTGGTGTTTAATCTCTTTTATGCCTTTTTTATATTATGTGTTCGTGTTTCTAATTTGAAAGTATCGGCCATCATTTTAAGAAAAAATAATTGGATGTTATTCTTATGTTTTTCTTTGACTTGCTCTTAACTTGTTTCGGTTATTTTAGGAAAAAAGTATTACTTTTCAATTTTAATTTATTCATTGATCATCTCGCGTTAATCATGCCACCAGTACGAAGGCACATGGATACAATTACAGCAACCAGAGCCATAACTATGATTCAAGAAGGACGTTCTCAGCGTTACGTGGGTTTGCAGTTGGGTTTTTCTCGAAGAGCTGTCCAAAATGTATGGAGTCCCTTCCAAGACACTGGCAATATTACCAGGAGACCTGCTTCAGGTAGAGTTCGCATAACAACGACTCATGAGGATCGGTACATCCAACTAAGTGCTCGTCGTGGTCGTACAGTAGCGGCCCGTAAGTTACAACACCAGCTACGGCTGACGACGGGTACCCGTGTCAGTGATCAAACTATAAGTAATCGATTGCACGAAGACCAGCAAAAGTTAAAAAGATGAGTTGTTCGAATTCCTCTGAGCAGGGTTCAACGTGAAAACCGATTAAGATTCTCCCGTCAGTATTTGAACTGGGGGATTAATCAGTGGGGCGAGGTGCTTTCTACAGACGAGTGCAAAGTAAAAAAAAATCTTAATGATGATAAGCGTGTTAGAGTGTGGAGACGACGCGGCGAGCGGTTTTCGGAGTCCTGCATTCACGAAGCCGTTTCGGTGGTCCCAACGTAATGGTTTGGGGTGGGATTAGTTTACACGGTAAAACCGAGTTCACCATTTTAAATTCGGGTACCGTAACTGCAGAGCGTTACATCGAGGATGACATCAGGCCTCAAATGATCTCATTTGCACAGCATTCATCCTGATGCAAGATAATGCCCGTGCACATACAGCTTGATCAACCCAAACTGTCCTAGAAGGGTCTCATATTGAGGTATTACCATGGCCAGCTAACAGTCCGGATTTAAATCCGATCGAGCAGTTGTAGGATCAATTGAAACAAAGAGTTAGAGAGAATGAGCAAGGGGTCTACAACCAACAGCAGCTGATTGACGCTTTAAAAGATGCTTGGGAGGAGATTCCAGCCGAAAACGTAAGGAATTTAATCCAGCGTATGCATCTTAGCAATACAGTGTATTGCTAAGAAAGGAAAACATACTCGTTATTAAAAAGAAGAAACAAAAGTTACAAGAGCAGTAGTTTGTCCTTTTCCGGTGATTTCTTTTGTTCATATTTTTCTTCCAAAATGGCCAATTTTATTATGAACATAAAAAAAAACAATTCATGATCATTAGCAATTGTTAGCCTATATTTAAATCAATAACATTATTTTGTAGTTAGATAAGTTGAACAAGTTAATGTCAGTAACATAGCTGCTCACTATTACCTTGATAGCAGTCACTTTGAAAAATGATATGAACCCTGGGCCGTTTCCATAAACTTATTTAAATCGTTGCAAAAGAATGTGTTCATATCAACCTGTCAACCATAAAAAATGTGCACAATTGCAGCATATTTCCTTGAAAAGTCTTACATGCATGTGTTTAAGTTTTTTTACAAAGTGCACAATTCGACAATTGCACATCCTTTATATGGACGGTTTTGAGACGCTCATTGTATACTTTGATATTTTTCTAAATCATTGGGTAAGTACTTAGGTCGATCTATAAGTTCATGGCCTAACCTACATGGAGCTATGACATCTTTTTAAATCTACCGTCATTTGTTAGTATGTGTCATATTGATTTATTGTGCGCAGTTTCATTCCGATACTGCACAATATAAATTTTCTGTGATTATTTGTTTGAAGCAATCTGACGCAATTTTCAATAATGGAGAAAATTGAACACCGTGCAGTCATTAAGTACCTCAATAAAAAAGGCCTATCACCAAAAGACATCAAGATATGGTGAGCACTTTGGGGAGTCTGCTCCATCGTATTCCAGTGTCAAGAAGTGGTAGCTGAGTTTAAGCGCGGTCGTGAGAGCATTAAAGATGATCCTAGGAGTGGAAGGCCTACATCCTCTACCACGAAAGAAAACATCGATAAAATTTGTGATCTCGTACTGGGTGACCGACGTTTGACCATTGGTAAGGTAGCTGAGATAACAAACATTAGTTATGGCCGGGTGCAACACATAATAACGGAAGAGTTGGGGTTCCATAAGGTTTCTGCTGGCTGGGTCCCGAGGTTGCTTTCAGCTGAACAAAAACGAGTACGATACACAATTTCGCGAGACTGTTTGGAACTTTTTGAGACTGATCCCGAGGATTTTTGTCTACCTCGTACCTATTTATTGGGACTTGAGAGTTATTATAATGTACTTCATTGACATCTACAGTGTTTAATAATGTGAGGTTTTATTACTACATAACCTCTTAATTCAATAAAGGTACCCGATTTATACTCTAAACATATCTTTTTGAATCTATGTTAAAGACCAGACTATG
>JAFELO010000206.1:343076-374912 GCA_017140195.1 Eumaeus atala
ATACGCGATAAAATAATACAAATGAATTTTTAAATCTCATAATAGTGTGCATTCAATAAATTGCATGCTTTGTTAATTCATGATAAAACAGAAAACTACTTGACGCTTCATGTAATAATTAGCACACGTTACAAAGCCAGCATTAACTCTACTAGGAACTAACAAACATGTGCGAAATACTTCTAAGTGCTTTATACAAACGGGCTTGTGGAAAAAATTACAACTGAATATGGTCATTTTTTTACCACGGAATGCCTTTTGCTTTAGTAGATTCTCTAAAGATACTTCCAGGTCTAGAATACGCTTTTTTCTGTCTTTAATTTCGCGTTCTAACGGCACGATCTGCGTTAATCAAATATTTTATTACAAGAGGCATTATTTAACAGCTGTAACTTTTTAAAAGAATAAAGCGGGCACAGGTCATATTCTACGAGATATAATATGTATGGTAACATTTTACCGAGATCATGTTTCATGTTTAACAGCTTTGTCTCCTCATTCTCCATGTCGTCAATTTGTATTTTTAATTCCTGAATTTCATGTTCCTTCGGTTCAATCTACGTACATAATCGCAGCAACTTTAATGAACATACCAGTCCAACAAATGCAGTTTACCTAACTATGAAAACCCGCGTTTTCCGAGTATCAAATCATGAATTTAAGGCCTTTGAACTCAGGATGACAACAATTGGTGGGGGAAAAATGGCCAGGAATTCCGCCATTGACATGTCCCGTCCCTGTACGGTATAACTTATCGTCTTTACTCAGACATCCACCCCTGATACGGCTGCCACTTCCTCTGCCGCTAGCACTACTTAAGTTAAATGTACCTAGGCTCACACCTATCTTGGTGTGTCTATATTGTGAATTCTGTAAATACTCAGTTAATATTTTATTTATTCTTCTTCACTTGACTCAAACATGATTTTTATTTCCTATTCAAGATCCGATCTAAGTATATCAAATCTATGACAAATATATAAAAATAGGTTCAATGGTTTAGGCTAAGAATGTCATTCATACATACATGCATACATATTTTCGTATTCGAGTGGCAGCCCCGCACCGGAAGGCGCGAACAGGACAGGGATGAATTTGTCGGGTACCCGCTGAATACAAATGGCTCGTGGCCGTGACCTATGGCGCTCTATGGGGAAGACCAATGTCTAGTGGATGTCGTCCGGCTGATGATGAATGTGATGATCATGTCAGTAATTTATTATTTTATGTATAGAGACATAACATTAAGTTATGTTGGTGTCAATTTACCTGATTTTTCAATTCTGTTATCTTGAAATTTAATACAAATTTGTATTTTTCCAATTCTTGTTTCTTGCGTTTTAATTCATATATTCTTTTTTCTTTGTCTTGTATAGTGCCATCTCGTTCAGAGATTTCTTTCTTTAAATCCATTACATCTCGCTCGAGATTTAAGATTACTTTTTGAAATTGCTTATGTTCCACTAAACAGTAACAAAGTATTATGTTATTATGTTACAGTTTCAAATTTCTCAGATTTATCAGCTTTTCAAAGTTACACATACTATCGACGTTATCATCAGTCAGTCCTAAATTTAAGTAAGCAGGTACTAAACATTACATTTATTCGAACTTTAAGACTAAATAACGATGACCTTTATGATCTCAACCCACATGTTCGGAATATATTTTTTCTGAAATGAACATGGAATCGTAGTTAATTTTAACAACCTCTTGGGGAGTTTGTATCCCAAGAATGGACGCGGTCAATGTGGCAGAAGTATTTTCAAAAATACTTATGTTATACATTAGGTATCTATTATCTCTCCAACATAGATCAAGCCTTGTCGTGGTCGTAGGTGTCTTTAGCCTGAGGTGTACCAAGACACCTTGGGCGAAGTCAAATGAAACCGAGGCTGCTGTTCATTGTACTCCCCTTGTAAGGAGAGAGGACCATAGAGAAGGAGGCTTTGGCGGATGGGGCAAGTGGGCGAGTACGGGAACAACGCAAGCTTGCACCGACCCAAATTTGGTGGGGTTCTCTTGTGGTGTCCTGCGGGACAGCCCCTTAAAAAGAATACCTACCAAAAGCTATCTCGTACCACAATCGATCAAATGGGTACTATAAAAATGTTTCATTAAACAATATTACATTTTAATTGAGATACTTGATGTTTAAAATCGTCGATTTCTTTATGAGCCGATATGAGTTTCTTTTTCATGAGCCCTGTTTCTCCTTTCAGTCTCACATTTGCATCCTTTTCTTCTTTCAGTTGAACCTCATAAGCAGTTCTTATTTCTATAATTTCTCGGTCCGCATCTTCTTCTATGGAAGCTTTGATTGTTTCATGTTCCTTCTTTTCCATATCAGCTTGTTCTTGTAGCTAAAATTTGATTATTCTAATGCTTACATACACAAAGGAGAATAATTATACTTCGTGGTCCGATATTTTGGAACAATATTATTATTTTAATTACCTCTTGGAGCAACATATCTTTTTCTTCTAATCTCGCGTCATATATATCTTTTATTTCTCTTAATGCACTCCGTTTACTTTCAGCAAGATCTTCAAGCCTTTGTTCATAGTCTTTCCGCATACGTGCTGTCTTATCTTCTAAGGACTAAAATATTTAATATTATAATCGTGTCTATTTGTCGCACCTATAAAGATTGGCAAGATTTCTTTAATTTCTATTTACTACATAGTATACGACAAAGACCCTTTCTACCTCTGTGTCTAAGCTTTCTTCCTTTAAAGCACGCTTTGAGTGCGATTTTGTTACTATTTTCACTATATTTAGGAATTTTATTTCCGAACGATCACAAAAACAAAACATTCCAATTAATTATTTGTATAGTAGAGGAAATTCCATGTTTTGTAGTGATCGAAGTCATCGAACTGAACTAAATTATGTAGAACGTAATTGTATATCATAAAAAAGGCCTATAAAAACTACCTATGTCTTAAACTACCAAGTGTTGGCTGAGAGTAACCCTTTTTTTATCATTACGTAAGTATTGTTTTGCAAATTTCTATGCAACAATGTTATCCAAATAATTATATTGGTTACCTTGGTTATCTAATGTAGATCAAATAAAAACCCTGTTGTACTTGCTAACAACTTACTTAGAATCGATAGTCAATCGTAAAAATGTATGTCATTAAATAGCACTGTTCAACTTATAAATACTAAATATATAAACATTAAATCACTACAATATTATTATAATATCCGTCCCCCGTCCCCATCATTCTCCTAGTGATGGGTTAAAAGACGCGCGTGTTAGTTGCGGATCGTACTGGGATTAATCCCTACTCGAAGTGTGGTGTCGTTCGTACCGTTCGCGGCCGAACGTGTGCTTTGTTGTCTGATTTGACGTGTGTCTAGGTTGTTGTGTATATTTCGCATCGTCCCGGGACGTCTGCATGTCCCTACACCGGAAATGCTGTGCCGTGTCTGATAGCGTGAGTGGTGAAAGTGTTTGACAGTTATAGTGATGCGGTCGTATTCTTCCTACAGATCGTGTCTGAGACGACGACCCGGGATTGTCACATAGTTTGGATGGTACCACACTGTTACTGACGGGAGGGTTGGAGTGGCGGGCCACCCGATCGAAGTACTCAGCTTAGATGTCTCATCCATCAGAGGGCAATTCAAAGTCCTTGTGTAAGTCGAGGTTGCGCTCATCCGGTGGATTTACCACTCTGGAAAATGACAATATCCACCGGATACCGACTTTGTACAATGTGATCTTATGTCTGGGACACATCTTACTTCTAGCATTTATGTAATAATAAAGCTTTTGCAAGAAGTACAGCGATTTATTGTTGGCTTTGTTTATGGGCGCACGATCGAGAGCGACTCCGAGATACTTCACAGAGCTTACTGGGGATGTCTCGGCCATAGAGAGGTATGGGGGGAGGAGGCATGAAACGCATAGGATTGACATACCGATTACCGCCACCGTGCGAACTACTCACCGAGTGCAGTGGCGGTCTGTTGTTGCGATTAGCGTGGGATACCCTGACAGACCTTAAAATCGTATACAGGGCGGCATCGTCTGCGAACATCGGCAGCTCTACTTTGCGATGGTGCGGGATGTCGCTCGTATTTTACAATTTGCCTTGCCCTCGTGTGTCATATTCATTATCATCTCATTATCTTCATTGGAACTTTCCACCTGTACGTGGATGTCATTGAAGGCGCTGATAGCGACTAAATTCCAGGCCGTACGATATTGGATGGCGGCACAGAGGCGGGCACGGTCTCAGACGGTTGTTCGTAGGGGACGTGGGAATTCCCTAGTCTATTGTGACAGACGATGCAGACGAGTCGGGGGATTGTTTTAAATTCGGACCATCCCGGGTGTTTTAACCGCGGGACGGACAAGGTGGCTTTAACCTCCGATATGTCCATCTTAACTTTCTAAAAGGCGAAATCTAAATCTGAATTTAAAATAAATTGTGTATACGAACTGATATTAAAATGACAGTTTCACCCACCAAAATACTAAAGACAAGGCCGGACCGGGGATGCTATTGTTATGAATAGATCAATCAATAGCCATTGAAAGTTATCCCTTGGCACGTCTGAACACGCTGACTAACCCAAAACGTGCTAGGTATAGTGTAGGTACCAAACACCGCATTGGAAAATTCATGACCCCGAGTGTACTAGAGGTCATGAACTCGTCACGTGACAATTGGCACGCAATAGATTCTACAGAGACATGCGTGCAATTAAAATTACTAATCGATAGAAATAGCATAAATTTTAAAAGGAATAACAGGGTCTTTTTCATATAAGGTATAAGTCAGCAAAAGCTTGCGTTTTACGCTCGTATAAATATATTTCTCACATCTACAGACGGTGTATCAGCTACATCTAATACCGATACGTCTAATTTTTGTGTTTTACATTTTTGTGGGTAGGTTTCAATACAGTCCTGGATAGTTTGATAATACATTTGGAGCCGGCAGGGGGCGCTGCTCTCCAATTGTCTTAATGTTAAGCCACTAATCCGAGAAGTTAATAGAACACATTATACTATTTACCTGATATCTGTCATATTCGTTTATTAATCTTATGTTAAAATCAGCTTCCAAGGCTTGTAATGTTCTTTCATGACCAGTTCTTAACTTCACAATATCTTGCTGTATCATACCAATTTCGTGTGTATGCTCATTTTCCATATTCTAAAAATAATTAGATAAAATTACATACTTTTTAATTATTTTTCTTTAAAGTAGTTAGTAATGTCGGGAAAGTACAATTAGTCCCTTTTAATTCAAAGGTTGGAAACCAAATCACCTCAAGAATTAGGAGCTCGAAGCCACAACATATACTAGAATAATGATAAACCTTCGTAAAAAAAATATCAAATTTTATCAAACTATTCTACGAAATGTCCACACAAGGATTGGTCTTCTTTATCTTAAATGTTTTTTTATAATATAGGGCAGCAAACAGCAAGTAGAAGCCTTATGTTGACTACCGACGCACATAGACAACCGCATTCTTATTATGATGCAGATGCGTTGCCCTTGTTTCCTTTACAATAATCGAAACTTATACTTTATGGATTGGGTACCTCATTTTTTTCCTTTAGTTCTTGTATAGCTGCCCCATACCCTTGATGCACTTCTTTTAATTTCTCAGCCTGTAGAGCGTCAGCTTGACGAAGTTGATACGAATGTTCAGTTTCCAATTCACTCATTCTAGTACTCAGCAACTAAAATAAAATCAGTGTATGTAAATAGTCCGCTAATACTGTCATGGCTAATATTATATATAATAAATAACTATTTACGAACAATTAAATAAGTAAATAATAAATAAAATAAGGGCGACCATTAATTACGAGAAGTGTTTTCGGCAATTTTGCGACCACTCACCTCCATTGATGAGATACCGTGAGATCTAGCTTAATTATATTATATGAATATGAGATTTGTACAAAATGTTTATTTTATGGCAAAAGGGTTTTAACTTGTACTTCGTTCTAAATTTTGTTTTGATTTTTAATAAATTCAACTTGTATAGATTACCTGTATTCCTAAAAATCATTGTTAGGAAATAAAAAAAATTGGAATTTTAAACAATGTATTTAATTACTATAATATTAAGTAAGGTTTTTTTATGTGGTTCTACAGATGGCAATGAACCCAAATCAAAACGTATCGGTTAACATAACGTGAGATTTGGTGAGAGTAGTCTCGACCCCCCTCAAAATACCTCGCGTAATTAAAGGGCGACCCCTAAACAACGAACACAGTTATAATATATTAATATTTTATAGATAGGTATGTAAAATAGTACTCGTATAAAACCTCCGACTAGATATTGCTCAGAAGTTAGTGAAACTTTATGGTATTTGTACTTATTACTTACTGAAACATCGTCATGTCAACCAGACAATTACACAAAATCATTGAATTTACAGAAATACAAGATTTAAGATTTCACATTCAACTGTCGTTGTAAAGCATTCGTGACTGCACATAAACCCATTTTTTTTGCAATGCCATTTTAGCGTGAATGATTTTAAGTCGTTTTTACAATGCAGTCCTTTTGTAAAAAAAGATGTGCAAAATTTTAACGTATTTGCTAGAAGTGTCAACGTTACGCGCATGTGTTCAAGATGTTTTTACAAAGTGCACAATTTCAGTTCTACATTTTCATTTTTTGGGTTTTCAGACGCTCTGTATATATCATGGTATTATTTTTAATCTATGCATACTCGTAAAATACTCACATTTATACTATTGATTTTTTCTTGCAGATCTTTCTTGCTTATTAAAATTTCTTTAGAGTACGTATAATCCTTATCCAACGCGATCGCCCTTCCATCCGCATTTGTTAATCTCCAGAAACATATTGACGAGTCTTCAGCTACTGATACTAAAGTTTGATCGTCGTAAGCCAGGCCTATAGCTGACACTTTCTGATAGTGCATGTGAAATTCATTAAAGTTAGCTTTATCGATCAGAGGAAGCTGGACAGCAGTCACTCCACCGTCACCTCCGGTAATGAACAGCATCAGATCTGACCGGGATAATATTATTGTGTCCAGCCCACATCCAATTAAACTTAAACTTCTACGAATAATGTTGGAGCCAATTTCTTTTATTTCACCATCACTTCCAACGGCATACGTCGTTTTTCCAATACTACAATCATTATTGTATTATACTGTATGACATAAAAGAAATATAAATCAAACATTTTCAATCGTATCTTACCTATTCACGGCACAGCCTTTAAATTGATTCGTTTTCAATATTATCTCCCCAATGCGTTGTCCTGTCGACATACTCCATTCATATACAGCACCCTCAGTTCCACACGAAACGAGAGTTAAATCATTCGCAGACCAAGCCAGGCACGTGATCTTGAAAAACATTTATATTTATATGATAATCTGTTATCATGGCAATTATTCTCATAATAACAAATTGATAAGGCTTATGCTCACTCGACCGTTGTGCCCTTTTAGATTAAAAATGTTTTGGAAGGACACCGATGAGAAGACCTGGATAACTTGGCTGTTAACCGCAGCAAACATGTGCCCGTTTGTACTAAACTGTGCTCGTTTACAGTTTCGTATGGGGAATTCTCGCATTACTTCAAAATCGTCGATAAGGACCACCATGTACCTCAATTTGTCTGAAAATCCTACTATTGCAAAGAGACCTGCAACGGAAATAAAAAGATACGTGATCGTTCTACTAAATACTTAATTGTGTGTGTATTAATAATTTATTTATTGGTGAGAACCGCTGTGTTTATTTCGCTGTTCTTCTCAGGATAGTGCTTGGGTTGAACCGGTGGTAGATTTAATATATGACGTTAAAAAATAATTTTTATATATATTTTGAATAAAAATATGTTCATACTCATTTTGAAAGAAGTGACCCTTGCAGTTTTTGCATAGAACACTTCAATTTACAAGTTCAATAGTCATTAACTTGTAAATAGATTACTGATCCAGATGTGATATTTCAGAAATTACCTGTTGGATGCAGTGTCACGCAATGTATTTCTTCCTGATAAAGCTTAATCAGGTCCACGTCGTCTGTCATATAATTCCAGATTCTGATGCTTTTGTCTTCTTCGCCAGACGTCAATACTATGGGTTTCCAAGCACACATTGACAGCGAATTAATTTTACCGTAATGCATTGCTGGGCCCAATTCAGAAAATGCTATTTCTGGGCTCTGCAAAAGACATCGAGTTCTAAACTTAATTGTTCAGATAGATACGAAACTAGACCAACACACAACTAAGGCTGATTTTAGTCTCACGCCGACGGCAGGCGCACCGTCACCGTCATCAGCGCTGACGGTGCGCCTGCCGTCGCCGTGAGACTAAAATCAGCCTAAAGGAGAGTGTTGGTCCAACAAGTTATTGCAGGACTTTAATGGTTGATAGTGCTGGTTGATAAGGCATTGAGAAACTTTATTACATTGTATACAGACAACTACTTAGGTTGAATGAGCTGACGAATATATATTGGATTATCACAAAATATGGCAAATATTTACGGATTCACAAAAGTATAAATATTCTAAATTTTAATTTCGACATCGTCACATTACACGCTACCACAGCCACATGTCAAAAATTTCTATTATATTGTTTATTTAACAAATATTTCAATTGTTACAATTTCGGCAGCTGCGACATAAGGATTTACTTTGATATTTTTTCACACCTTCAGTTAGTTACCTTATCGAAAATTTCATAATGATCTATAACGTCTTATAATATTATGTAGCCTACGTTCATCAGCGATAATCTAGGATTTAAATGGTAAAATAATTTTACAAATCAGCCTAGTAGTTACGGAGCCTACTCAATGCAAACAAACAATCAATTGGTTCCTCTTTATAATATTAAATAAATATAAAATTTCGTTAAGTGTCTCGTTTCGTGCGGTTTGTGAGTAGCTGGTGGCTCGTGGAGGGAGGGGAAAGGAGAGCAACGCATCGACATAGTAATTATGTGGATGTTCATGGGCGTCGGTAGTCGTAAAAATGCTCCGATTGCGCGTTTGCCCCCTATTATATATAAATAAATCATCATTATCATTTTTCAACATTATCAGGCCTTATCGGTCCACTGGTGGACATAGGCCTCTCTTAATGAACGCCAAGACGACCGATCTCCTGCTACTCGCATCCATCCCGGACCGGCTACTGCACGGAGATCGTCTTCCCACCTGGTGAACGGTCGACCAACGCTTCGTTTTCCTAAGCGCGACCTCCTCTCCAGAACAAAGATTCTGGAGTTTTTACTGGCCCATCTGCCATCTGTTCTTCTCTGTGTGTGACCAGTCCATTGCCACTTCAGCGAGCTTATTCGTCGCGTGATATCGGATACTTTAGTTCTCTGCCTTATCATTTCGTTACGAATTCTGTCGTACAGAGAAACACCCAACATAGCACGTTCAATGGCACGCTGAGCTACCGCAAACTTGCGGACTAATCCTAAATTAAGAGGCCATGTTTCGGCCTTATAGGTCATCACGGGGAGAACGCCTTGGTTGAAGACTTTCGTCTCGAAGCTCTGCGGTATAGGCGACGTGTGAATATGATGAAGCTTCCGGAACGAAACTGCCCAACCCAACTGAATCCTTCTATCGGCTTCCTTCTCTAAGTTATATCTACCTAATTGCAATAATTGCCCGAGGTAGACGTATTCGTCTACGGCTTCCAGGATAGCACCATCGTCGTTGACCGGCCTGGGATGAACGCGTTCGTTGAACATGACCTTTGTCTTGTCCTAGTTCATCCTAAGACCAATAATAAATACATCGGGAGGATTAATTTACGCTGTGCAACATTTCGTGCAAGCTCTCTACGAATTATATTTTAATATAGACATAGATGTGCTAAAATTAACTTTTCTGTTATTACTAAGTCACCTGTAGTATATGCTGTCCGAATAATTTAACGGTATACAGTTGTTTTCTTAATGTTGTTATTAGTAGAGTCTCCTGACTTGGATCTACGGCTATGTGCTGGATAGAATCTAGGTACGACCAAACTGGATGTTCCCGGGTATGCCTAAAACACATAAGCATTGTATAACATCGTAAGATAATATCTTAAGAGCTAGGCTTCGCCTGGCATTTATAGAATTTGTAGTCTTGTATGAATTGGAGATGGAATGTAATAACTACCTTCTGTTTTTCTTCTAATTACGTGCGACGGGGTTAGTTTTACCATTGCTCGGGCTGCGATGATCTTATCAGAGTCATAAGCGCCAAATTGCCTTTGTGGAGTTTCCAAATTACAGATACTTCAGATTATCAAATTATTAATTATTTTGTCCTTATTGAACATATATTTTACAACATGGCGAACAATGAAGTGTGATCGGTGCCTATTATATTGAGGAAAGGGGGGTGGGGCGGAGGCAGTGAATGTGTTGGCTCGACCAGCAGTAGCTTTCAAGCATAATATTGGTCTATTCTACATTACTAAGTATATGTAAAAATAGTTAGTTCAAATATTACTTGTAAGATTTTTTTGAAATTCTAAAGAGATTCCGTTTCCTCCAAACATGCAGTGATTCCTTTTCGAACATATGCACGTATCCAGGACCGCAAACATATGCAAACCCTAAAAATATAAAGAAAAACCACTTTTATGAATCTTATGGCGGTTTATATAATTATCTAACTACGACGTTTCGGACGCTTTACATCAAATATAGTTGATTGTCTAGCCGTGACAATGGTTGCTGTAGACTTAAGAAATTTTAAGTCTTGCTGTAAACTTAAGACATCAGTAAGTCAAGGGTGAAAAAAAATGGAAATTTCGTTAGGTATATATGATCTTTCTGAGAGTTCGTTTGTTTGGCATTTTAAGCTTATGCTGCATTATTGATCACCCATTGCACCTTTATCACAGGGGAGATAGCTTCCAAATGTCACACCCAGCTCTGTGTGACATGGGAGGGTGTGTCGGTCTGACAGTCTGAGTTTTAGTAATAGACCAGGAGCACGTCTCATTTACACTAAAAACGAAAACTTACCTTTTGGGAAATTTACGAAACATGTGACTGGATGATGTTCTGCACTTTCGATACTTTCTTCACTGGACGCGTCCAGTTGTCTATTGTTACTGGATGCATTTGTTTCTCCTTCCTCAGAGCTAAAAAGTATGACCCAATGTATCCTACTCGTGAAAATTTGTGTAGTACATATATATGTCGCAGTCGGATTGTCTAAATCGCCGTATCTTGTTAGTTATACGATATTCATAAAGCTAGCTTTACTGAATAAAGTGAATCATTATCTGCCTTTTGACACGTTTTAGTTCCTAATTCTAACACACGCGGAGTTGCTTGACATGACAACAACAATGGCGTCGATTGTAGAATTTAGTGAAATAAAAATACTATAATAAAAACATATATATTTAACCTATATAAACCTATATTATTATTATTATTATTATATGGCGACCTCCTAAGTTACCTGACACCTGGATGGGCTGTTGAAACAAAGGGGGAGGCAATGGCGGTTAATCTGGACATAGCAAAAGCCATTGATGGGGTTTGGCACAAAGCTCTTCTTTCCAAGCTTCCGGCTTATAGGGTTCCCGTGAAATTATGCGACTGGATTACCAGCTTCTTGACAGACCGGAGCATTAAGGTCGTAGACGATGGTATATGTGCAGACTTAATGTCTGTCAATGCTGGCGTTCCACAAGACTGTGTTCTGTCCACTGTCACTCTGTTTCTCTGAATGTCAATGACAGGGCTCAAACAGTTGGCATTCTTTGTTATGCGGACAATAGCACCGGCAACGCTCTATACACTGGCCTCGTCAATATTTTGCAGGAAAAGATAACCAGCAACAGAACAAACTTTTGTCCGAAGTCGAGTCTTTGTTATCAAAAGTCTCGGAAAGTGGCCGGCTAAATGCCAGGCTAATTGATAACTGGCCGAAACGACGAACTTAAAAATAAAGATAGGTAAACAAAATTTATTACATTATATTCTATCATCATTTCGAAAATAGAACGCCAAATTTAAATTTACTGATATTTGAAAAATTTTACTGATAGAATTTGCGGGAGGGACCTAGAACTATCCCTGCCGTAAATTTTCTCAACAATGGAAAGAAACGAAATTCGTGCGGTGATAAAGTTTTACGTTTTAAAAGAGAAAACAGCAACCACGATTAAAGTCAAGCTTGACAGTGTTTTAGGTAATACTGCTCCTGCATTGAGTACAATTCACACCTAACTGATTTAAAACGTGGGAGACAGAGCTGCGAAGACGCCAACAGGTCTGGTCGTCCAAATGAATTCACGAATTCGGACATGATCAAAAAGATTTAAAAAATCGTTTTGAATGATCGGTGCTTAAAGTTGCGGCAGATAGCAGAGATGGTAAGCATTTCCTGTGAATGCGTTGTTTACATTTTACATTTGCGAATGAAAAAGCTTTGCTCACTGTTAACCAAAAACAACGTCGAGTGTATGATTCGTCGGAGTGTTTGGTGTTGTTTAAGCACTAACGAGTTTTTTCGGTGTTATGTGAAAGTAGGTGCAACATGGATACATTATTATACTCTTGAAACAAAAGAACAATCTAAGAAGTGGACGGAGAGCGGAAAATCTACGCCGAAAAAAGCAAAAACGGCTTTGTCTGCCGGCAAAGTGATGTCGACTGTTTTTGGGATGCTGGAGGGATTATTTTAGTGGATTATTTGTAAAGAGGAAAAACAATAAATGGAGAGTATTACGTAAGCTTGCTGCAAAAATTTTGTGAAGAAATCCGAAAGAAACGACCTCATTTAGCCAAAAAGAAAGTTTTATTCCACCACGACAATGCACCTGTGCACTCGCGTTAAGGGTTGCAGTTGCCGAACTCCATGAAATGCGGTTCGAATTGTTACTGCATCCCCCTCATGATTTTATCAAATGATGATGTCATTGTCGGCGTAGAGGAGTATTTTGTGGGGTTAGCGAAAACATTTTATCAAACTGGTGTAACGGCTTTGGAGAAGCGCTAGACTAAATGCATCAAGGCAGAAGGAAGCAACGTTGAAAAATAAAATTGTTTCAAATATATTATTAAAGTTTTTCTTTGTCGTTTCGGATACTTATCTATCATCCCTCGTAGGGCCAATTTAACCCCTGGAAAATACAAGTTTACCGCAAAGAAAAAACACCCTCTCTTAACTTACTTACCTATCCTTACTTAAACTTACTCCTCGGTTTCAAAACAATTCACTAATAGCCTCAGCTATTATTGGATTAAGTGGTGTCAAAATCTCTAACTAACGTTCAGTTCCCAGGTCACTTGGAAGTAAAGGCTAAGTTAGCCTCCCTGAAGCTAGGAGAGCTATGTAGGGCGAATAAGTACTTCACACCAGCTGATCGGCTAAAACTTTACAAAGCTCAGATCCGACCGCACATGGAGTACCGCTGTCACATTTGAGCTGGAGCCCCGCAATATCAGCTCATTCCATTTGACCGTATTCAACGTAGAGCGGCTCGAATCGTCGATAGCCATGGTCTTTCCAACCAGTTTCACAGTCTTGCCTTGCGTGTAGGTGGTAGTTCACTGCGAATATCCTACCGCAGTGTTCCGAAGAATTGTTCGGACTAATACCTGCAGCTGAATTTCACCGCCACCATCAGCAATTTCACCGTCTCGATGTTCCGTAGTCCCCTAGCGTGCGTTTTAAGCGCAGTTTATTCCCACGCACTGCTTCTTTATGGCATCAGCTAACCCCTGCGGTATTACCCGACCGATGCGACTGAGAGATATTCAAGACAACAGCTTTGTTCATCTGCGACTCTTCTAGTGTTGCGGATGTCTATGGGCGTTGGTGATAACCTACTCACAAGTGGCCCAACTGCTCGTTTGCCTAAATATGCTATAAAAAACAGTACCAGTTATCAGTAAACCAAGGTATGCCTCAATTCGAAAACAAAAATTTTACTTGTCACAAAACTTACTCGGCTTCGACCTTCTTCAATGACATTTCCACAACCTCCGACGCACGAAAGACACAATTTGGTCGCAGCTCACCATTTTCTACCATCATTATTAATCCTGCGTCCGTGCCAAAAAAGATGCGGTCCGGTGTTAACCACATACACGAAGTTATAATTGTCTAGAAAATAATAAGGAATACAATTCAAACATTAACTATTAGGTTAAAAAACGAGCAGTCGGCTCACCAATGTCACGTGTTTACAATCTATACCCGGCTAGTGTTCAATATGCATCCATTGGAATCAGTTCGCATATAAGTGAACGAAACTGAACTAAACAGAGTAAATAAGATCTAAAACAGATTAAAGTGGCACACCCAATACGTGTATACACTTACTGTAATGATAGCATAAAAAAGAAAATTAAGTAGGTATATTATGTTTTCTTTTTGGACCTGAACTTTTCTGTAGCAGCGAAGAGCAGCCCAATATCGCTTTATCGGACTGAAGATTGGGCCGTTTATAAATTGTGAATATGTTGTTCGTACACGCAGTAACGAAAAAGTTTTAAATGTGTATTGATTACGTGACGTTTTATTTATATGTGTGCTTAACGTTGTGTGCGCTTTACTAGTTTTTTACAACCTAAGCTCGAAACGAGCAAGCGAAGCTTTCACCGTCCATCGCTTCACTCCGCTATTATACAGAAACTTCTATGTCGCGCCGGCCCAATTCAGCTGCAATGTAGCTTTCATTCAACAAAATATTTTTTTGACATTACATTTTCTGCTTTACACCAGCCCCACTGTCTCCATACGGTTTCAGCGACGTTCATGATCCGAAACGTGTAAGGCCCGGAGATGACGATGAGCGTTGCGTCCGTTGGGTTGCATTGCACCTGAAACAGCCGTTCATTGTGTAAGAGCCGCGTAGTCTAGCGGCAAGCGGTTCAGCTGCAGAAAGAATAGTCACGGGCTCGAGTCATGGGTGGGACCAAGTGTTACTGTTTATTTGGCCGTCGTAGCCTAAATCCCGCAGGAAACATTATTAATTATCAACAGGAAAATACGTTGTTCAAGATATTTTAATATGCTGATGTTAAATGAAGATGTCGATAATCATGAGCTCTGGGAGATAGGTACATGACAGAGTGCACTTTCACCCCTCTCCCTCTGCCATAAAGCATATTTACAATGTTCTCTAAAGTAATTCTTTACAATTAAACTATTTTTACGGATTTTATCGCGATTTATTAAATTACTTAACTAACCCGATGTTTCAAGTAACGACGTAAAAGTATTTTTATGGTAACGTTAACATTCGCGTAAAATTAAGACTTCACTAATCCTATTTCTTAAGTAAAATCAATTAATGCAATCCTCTGGATCTGTTCGTGCCTTCTATGTGTATGCATCCTATGGGTTTTCCTGCCCTAGTAGATAATTATTATGATTTCGTTTCTACTATCAAGGAAACACATCCTACATTTATATTATAGTATAAGCCATCGGTAGTATGAATATGAAATAAACATTAATATACCGTTTCTATTAAGGTCATACAGGGATATAGTTAAAATTCGCCGTAAATGAGTTCAGACCAGTAAAGTCCTACAGCAAGAATGATTTTTTTTAAGTGCATGGTCTGAAAACTGATGGAGCCGACTGTACCTACATGGCTGGACTAATTTGTTTCTAGTTTTAGAGCCGTGATTGGGTTTGTCTTATGGAAAACTAGTTAAATGTAAAGTTCTGATATACCTAACTTTGATTTCAAGTATAAGCAGTATATGTGCTATAAATGTAAGAACAACTTCTACACTACTCAATCTATTGGTTACACAAAAACAACGTACACTTTCAACAGTACCCTGTCCACTGGAGTTTTGAGCTCTCGCGTGACTTTCAACTTTACCCTTGTCCCAATTGTAGTAGTAGAGGTACCAGTCTGGATCACCTGTGATCGCCACTAAGTACTTAGAGTCGTATGTGAACTGTACACATGCAAACTCCCTTGCTGTGGAATTCTCAAAAGGCACCGTAAGAATTTTTCGCCTCTTGTATGTTGTCAGATCGTAAATTGTTATAATTGGTTTCTGTCCTTCATCGGCTACCTCATTCAAAGCTAGCCATCGCCTAAAAATAATTATAGCTACTTTAAAAACATAAAAAATAGGACGGTGCCCGTTTGCCCAAAGTGGATAGGTAATAGATACAAACGCCTAGCAGACAAGAGTCGATGTCTGGGTATAGGTGCTGTTGTTGATAATAATATTATATTTATGTACATTCCTATCATTACCTAATACATTATATGATTAAGTTGTATTAGTTATATAATAACTATGTTTCAGATGAGAATAAATACGGCAGACGCAATTGCCTTTTCAGAAAATTGTAGTGACAGAGCTGTTCTACGCCAGCATCGTAAACTTCCGACAGTAAATTGACCACTGGCTACGCCTAGGTCATACCTGAAACGATGTCATTACAATGTGTGGTGACCGCAGCCCATAAACGTCCGCATATGTAAAGTGTATCCTTCCATCACCCATTGCCCCTCAGTAGACCACTGACTCACAAACCGTAAGAAACGCGATATAGCCAACACTTTATGTGGTGTCACGTGAGCGAGCGGTACTTTTCCAATCGTGCTGGCCCAATTACGCTCCAATATAGCATGACACTAACTCTTAGTAAAAATCTATCTAACTTTTCGTGCGTCGGTATCAACACATACTAAAAGCCGCACAATACTATTCAAAAAGCTTGCTTCAGAAGTTATATGGAAATTCCGTCAGACTACGAAGTAAAATGTGTTTTAGGGTCGCGTGCTACAAGTACTATTGTCACCTGTTTGGAGCTAAAACCAATGATTTGACAGGTTTATGTTTGTCTTGAAGTTTTATGAACTTCTGTTTCTTCTGCAGGTGATTGTGTACGACGATGACGCCGCCAGCCGGATAGACCACCTCTGAATCGGTGATGTAATGGGCATTGTATCTGCAAAACAAACGAATCTATGACCAGAAATCGACATACTTTCTTTCACTTCGTGTCCTCTACTCAAGTTCAAGTCCTACTTCTCTAGTAATTAACCACATAGCGGGCTCTCTCTGATTAGCCTCCAGAAGGTCTTGAATGTGTAAATTTATTCCAGCTGAATGCAGAACAGGTGCATGCCTGCACACTGCCGTGTTTTATCTTTGTACTTATGCCATGGAAGCGTAGAGCAGCCCAATAAAACTTCAACGGATTTCTAAGAGTTCACCATGGGCGACGAGACTAACCTCGTCCGACATTTAAATCTATCTACAGCAACTAATGTCTATCTTTAGTAATGTAGTTTTCTTACTGTATATCCGTTCGTAAACCATAAAAACATCGCGCTGCAAGATTGGGCGGAGTATTTACCGCCATGATATGATAATTCTAAGAGTATAAATGTGTAACAATTGTTTGACTTTTAGTGTTGACGTGTTTAGTCAATAACAATAAAATGTCGTCGTTATGGTAACTGACAAACTTGCTTAAAAATAGCCTACGAACGACGCCGACAATATTTGTCAAATTACATTCTCTTTGTTGTCAATAATAATATAATAGTAAGACGGAGTGTTTGATGGCCCAATACGCGGTGGACTGACGACTTGGTTAAGGCGTGATGCCGCTGGATGCAAGTGGCTCGTGACCGTGACCTGTGGAGCTCCACGGGGGATGACTATGTCCAGCAGTGGACGTCATCTACCTGATGATGATGAATATAATATGGTCATTATGGCAAGTGATGAGCTATTTATAACCATGATATTTATAAATCGCCTACTACGTAAGCTTTGAAGTGCAACTCGCAATGGAATTGTTGTCAGTCCTTAATGGTAGGCATACCTTGTACCACAGGAAAGGAAATTGCTACATTTCCTGTGCGTGTTCCCCTTGTAAACGCGGGAAAAAAAGTAGCATTTACTCCCTTGTGGTATTTACTATTTTTTCTTCAACTTACGGCGAAAGTTCGTATTCGGCCTCGGTGGGGCTTTTCTTCCTCTAGGTACCTCTCGCTCACTTGATGGCACCTCCATCAAATGAGCGAGAGGTACCTCCCGGTCGTGCCGGCCCAATTCCGTCGCGCAGTGTCATGCACTACGCATGGCACTACCTCCTCCTGCGCATTAAAACAATTGTCATTCATCATAATTATCAGCCCTTATCAGGTCCTCTGCTGGACGTAGGCCCCTCTCAATGAACGCCAAGACGATCGATCTCCTGCTACTCGCATCCATCTCGGACCGGCTACTGTCCAAGTATTGACCTTTGTCTTGTCTAAGTTCATCCTAACGCCAATACGTCGGGAGGATTCATTTAGGCTGTGCAACATTTCCTGCGAGCTCTCCAACGATTCGGCCAACACAACGATATCGGCGGCGAAACGAAGATGTGAGAAGTACTCGCCGTTAATATTTATGCCGTATTCTGTCCAGTTGTTAAAGACGTCCTCCTCCTTTCCGACATATCTAGTTCATCGAACCGGGTTTTTAATTCCAGTTGGAATTTTTCGCAACCTACCATGGTTAGTCGGAAGTTAGGTCGGAGTGTCAACTGTACTAATCGGAAACGCTCGCATCGAAAGCCTATATTCAGAGAGCCTCTAACCAATCGGTGATCACTTCCGGTTTTTAACCTGTTGATCACGGAGACATCCCTAAATATATGCTTTCGGTCCGTTATAATAAAGTCAATCTCGTTCCTTGTTACAGTATCAGGGCTCTGCTGTGTGCACTTCCTACGGGGCTTCTTCTTAAAATAGGAATTCATTAAGAAAACGCCCTCTGCGATTTCGACTTCCGACTCCATGTGGTCCCAGACTCGATTGGACACTATTTCGTACTCCCGCCTTGGCATTAAACAAGTGTAGTTGAAATGAAACCACGATGTCAGTTTTTTTTTAATTAAGATGGAATTAATATATATAAGGCCAGCGGAGGCGAACGTATCGTTAGCATCTACTAGAGTGAATTTTATCGAGATATAGCATAAGTATAGTATGAACTAATGCCATGCTGCGTTGCAGCTGATTTGGGTCGACACGAGCATGTACGTAACTCACATATTTTCTTAATTGATTGCAAAGGTGATGCATCTACTTATACCACATCTGTCGCTTTTTTTTCGGAGGGACCTACTACTGATTGACGGCGCTTGTCCAGCCTCAACAGTTCGAATGACTACGAAGACTTTTGTGTCTTCAGGTTTAGGGCAAATCTACTCGATATCTTTGTGATATTTTTCGTTTACGTCACAGATGCATATTACCGATCTAACCAAAAGAAATATGTCTGTATATAATATAGCTATATCTAATAGACAATAAAAAGTATAACATACGAGGGTGGATCTAAAAGTTCTAAGCCCGACCAAGAAAATGAAAGAAAAGTGGATCTAAATTTATTTTTATTTTTCGACATAGTCTCCATCTAGTTCAACACACTTCTTCCACCTGACCTGCAATTTGTTTATCCTCTCGAAAAAAAGATTCCGGAAGGTCGGCAAAATAATCGTTTACTGCGACTATCAACTCATCTTTGGTCGAAAATTTCGAGCCACACAAAGGTTTTTTTTTAAATTTGGAAATAAATGATAATCCGAGGGGGCTAAATCCGGCCAATAAGGTGGGTGGGGCAGCAATTCGTAGCCACAATCATGGATTACAGACATTGTGTCAGCCGAAGTGTGAACACGTGCATGGTCTTGATGAAACAAAACATTCTTACGCAACATTGCCGGCCTCTTTTCTTTTATTTCTTCCCGGAGTGTTCGTAAAAGGTTACAATAATAACTAGAATTTATAGTTTGACCTTTCGGTAAATAATCAACAAAAATAATGCCCTTCGCATCCCAAAAAACAGAAGCCATGTCTTTGTTAGTGGACAAAACGACCTTAGCCTTTTTCGGTGTAGGAGAGTCTTATCTTTTCCACTGTTTGAATTGTTGCTTTGATTCAGGAGTATGGTGGTGAACCCAGCTTTCATCCATGGTAACAAATCTAGGCAAAAAGTCCTCGGGATCAGTCTCAAAAAGTTCCAAACAGTCTCGCGAAATTGTGTATCGAACTCGTTTTTGTTCAGCTGAAAGCAACCTCGGGACCCAGCGAGCAGAAACCTTATGGAACCCCAACTATTCCGTTATTATGGTTGCACTCGGCCATAACTAATGTTTGTTATCTCAGCTACCTTACCAATGGTCAAACGTCGGTCACCCAGTACGAGATCACAAATTTTATCGATGTTTTCTTTCGTGGTAGAGGATGTAGGCCTTCCACTCCTAGGATCATCTTTAATGCTCTCACGACCGCGCTTAAACTCAGCTACCACTTCTTGACACTGGAATACGATGGAGCAGACTCCCCAAAGTGCTCACCATATCTTGATGTATGTCTTTTGGTGATAGGCCTTTTTTATTGAGGTACTTAATGACTGCACGGTGTTCAATTTTCTCCATTATTGAAAATTGCGTCAGATTGCTCCAAACAAATAATCACAGAAAATTTATATTGTGCAGTATCGGAATGAAACTGCGCACAATAAATCAATATGACACATACTAACAAATGACGGTAGATTTAAAAAGATGTCATAGCTCCATGTAGGTTAGGCCATGAACTTTTAGATCCTCCCCAGTTATAATGATTAATTGAGTCTTAAAAAGATGAAGGGAATCAAACATAAAAGTACCTAACAGCATGTTCCCAGGCAAATTGGCTCATACGACGTCCTTGTGAGTGTAGTTGCGATTTATTAGTTAACAAAAGGTATGGAGAATGTCTCGGTTATGAAATGAAATGCGCATCGTTCTACACGAGCACGCCATTTATCTCCAGTCCACCTGATTGGTGCTCAATGTCATCTAGAGGAGCGCATCCTCTTTGCAATTTCCGAAGTAACTTGTAACTTCCTTCATAACCCGAGACGTACGCCGTAAATACTCTGGAAACGTATGATTCATGTAATATATACAGGCATATTACTCGAAGTGTTACAAGTAGGTACTCGAAGCAATATATTTATAATTGAATGTTATTAATGCAATCATCATCATCATCATTATCAGCCCTTATCGGTCCACTGCTGGGCGTAGGCCTCACTCAATGAACGTCAAGACGAGCGATCTCCTGCTACTCGCATCTTTCCCGGTCATTCCAGATCATCTTCCCACCTGGTGAACGGTCGACCAACACTTTGTTTTCCTAAACGCGACCTTAATGCAATACCAATTGATAAATAAATCAAAAATAATAATACACTACAAGTTTGTCTATACTTGATGGCTAATAGGTAAGTATGTCTCTTTCAAATAAAAATGACCATTATATCTAAATGTCAGGTTAATCGCTGTAAAGTGCAATAAAAAAGAGTTACTTGTGAGTATCAATTGTTAGAAGAAAAAAAAAGCTAGTTTCGCTGCACCCTGTCAATATACCAGACCCCAATAATTAGATAGAAATGACAATTAAGTACTAATGAAAATTAAATTATTTACTTTTAGTAGCACAATTGTAGAGAGCTCTAACAATAATAAATAAATCAAGAACACGGCTTTTGTCGATTTATAGCGAAAATCAACCCCTCCCGTCAGAGAGGGGGGGGATTATGCTCAATTATCCACAACTTTAACGGCATCGTGCGCGCGTCGTCCCACTAGTGTGGGGAGGGGGGCCGTTTCCCCCTTTTTTGTCCTAATAATAATCACCATAGGGTAACGCCCGCCATAAAAATCCGGTTTGTTGCTTCTCATCAGCGAGAAAAGAGGGGGGTTTGTTCCCCTATCGTCTCCCTAAACCTGAAGACACAAAAGTCTTTCGTAGTCATTCGAACTGTTAAGGCTGGACAAGCGCCGCCAATCAGTAGTAGGTCCCACCGAAAATAAAAAGAGCTCTGCAGTCTGCTCTTAACTTAATTATGATGATATGAAAGAGATCATAATATACAACGTGAATGGTAAAGTATCAGACATTATATGGGACAGGATACGTAATGGTTCTATGTAACCCATAAGCCTACGTCAAGACGAATATGTTGCTTATGTACATAGTAAACTTCACCGTATTTAGTGTCATTATTTTCTGAAAATATGTGCACTGCATGGTATTGATGGAAACTCGTCACGGCATCAGGTCGGAGTCCCGGGCGCGTCACCAGTATACCAATTAGTTGTAATTTTAGGTAGGTTCCTATTTTTTTTACATAATATTCGGAATCAGAATCGAGTACGCTCTGTGACTTTGCAGTGACTTACTAAATCATGTGTAAGTGTCATGTTATAATTAAGATACCTTTTTATTTTGTGCTAGTACTTTATTGGAATATTGTTTATTACAATGCAGTATGATATTAGGTCTTACTGTTACGTACTAATTAGGTCGATGGAAAACCGCATGAAATGGGTACATTCATAATTAACATTAATTATACTGCAATCTAGATATGGAACAGTAATACATTCTACTAGTCTCATTTCTGTTTAATTTATATTAGCATAGCCGAATTATTTTAGACTTTCTCTTTGTAAGGTACCTACGGCTCAAAAACTAATTATCTACCTACATAACATTTGTGCCTAAAGTTCGAGTGAATAAATTACCTTGAAATTTATTTACGTCCCATTCTAATAAATGCAGTTTTAGACTGTAGGTAGGTAATTAATTAGACCAACTAAACAAAAATATTAATATTTCATCACAAAGCGACGTTTATCACATGTAATTCTTTTCACGAGTACCTAGGTAGGTACTAAGCTAAGCCTAGGTAGGTTAAAAGTCCTACTGGTGTTCTCAGAACTCACTCGAATGTGCTAATTATGTTACGTATGTACGAGTACATTAGCATTTAAGCTAATATAAATGATTTTATATTTATAGAGGGGGAAAAATCTGTGGTGGAGTTTTTATAATTATTATATGACCAGCCCCATCTGTTATAAAAAGAGGGGGCTAAAGAAGAAGGTACTCAGGAAGAAAATAATGTTGTTTACATTTTAATGTTATATATAAAATTGTCGTGTCACAATGTCAGTTACCTTTCTCCTCCTAAACGGCTTTACCGATTTTTACCAAACTTCATATGCATATGCAGAAGGTCTGGGAATTGATTACTATTTATTTTTCACATCCCCAAGTAATAAGGGTTGTTCTCCCAACCAGCGCAAAATAACGTTTGCCGGTGAGCTAGCATAAATACAACAAAGGGATATAAAAAATAGAACGTTCCAGTATACCAAATCAAAGTGGTGCCATATATCGATGTTCGCAATACGTTTAAGTACTTAGGCAGATAAAATACGCTCGCTTAGATAACATCCATTAACCCTCAATGAATTGGCGATATAGAGCGCAATTGATGCGATGCGTTATAGTCTGTCCTGTATTGGCGTCGACCAGTCACCCGACCGACAGACAAGACATAGGAGAACAAATTGACGCCTTGATGCGCTAACAATAACGGAGCGGGGTCATCGACCTGTAATATAATGCATCAGTTTTATTTCATCTAGTTATACGACGGTTATACGTTATTTCATACGGAATGAACACACGCGTTACCTGATGGTTAGTGACACCTCTTCGCATTATTCTAATAACTCTACAGGCACCTGGGACCTTAGGACTAGGACATAGGAATTTCGTCAGCTCTCTTCAATGCTGTCCCTCCAACAGGTCCTTAGACTTTGTAATCCTACCTCCGATATACGACAGCATAGCCATTAGCAACCAATTCTCGGAGAAAAGACGTTGATCACGACGTGTCCCGTTCAGGCCACCAGAAGCGAAGAGACGCCCTGAAGGGTGGTGCTTACTTAACATTTCACACATGTTTACTTATAAACTGTCAGAGTCGGTTTCACAGGTTTCCGTTAAAGTCCTAGACCTACCTAATAGGCTTATATTAGATTCACTGGCAAAGAAACTACAAATTTAGATTTGACTAGTTCCACTTATCGACAAATAATAAGAATTCAATGGGCTGTTAAAGGTTACGTACGGAATAGCTATTTGACACTTTATTGGTAACATATGAAACCGACTCTGTCTATTAAAAGTATTCGCATCTGTCTTTTTAAAGTACTCGCATTGTATTCGAGCGATCAGGTGCCACGGCCGGTGTTGACATTTCTAGTGATTAATTCAGTTTCACCTTGGGGAGCGACATCTGTAAACACGCATCAAAATTGTTTTCAGTTCAAACACAGAGTGTATCAGCGATGGATCGATATTACGCGCACGTGACGTTTGGTAGGTAGGTCGAAGGTAGTGTTAGTGACGTCACAGTCACCACACGCCTTGTAAATGTTTCACGGGAAATCGGCCGAAAACACAAATGTGAAATGTTCGCTTGTTGGGCGCTTCTATAATGGAAGACTAGCTAGATCAAGCTAGAACGGGAAGAGAAAGAAGTGTAACGCATTTGCAGGACGATAATGCGGCTGCTTATAAGCACCGGTAGTAGAATGCACCGATTGGTCGTTCGCCTCCTCTCCTTCCCACAATATAAAAAATGGTAGTTATATAATATAAATTAGTAAGTGGTTTTATTTAACTTGAATACGTTTATGGTTTGTTTGGTTCAGCTTACCTTAAGGTTTACATATACATGAGTTGTATATTTATAGTACGTTCAAGGACAAAAAGAACTTTATAGATTTGCATGCAGCTGCTGCATAGCATATCATATAGGGATACATCTTTCCCATCTGCGGGAGATAGGAGAGTCGATTCTCAGTCGACCACGAACAGAGTCTTGTCGCCTGATGAGCACTAATAGCACTCCAATGACTCGGTATCGGACTCTTCTTCGCTTCTTTAGCATAAGTTTAGAACACAAAACAACACTGAATGAAAAACTAACTAGCGTACTTCGGTACGTCAAACACTGTATACAGTTATAACTAACTTCACCCCGCGTTTCGGTCGCGTAACTCCGGTCCTATTACTATTAGTCGTAGCGCCAAGACATATATATAGTCTACAGCTTTCCTCGATAAATGGACTATTCAACGCAAAAATATTTTTTCAGTACTTCCTAAGTTTAGCATGTTCGAACAAGCTAGTAAACTCTTTAGCTTTATGTTATTGGCATAGCTTAAGTTCTATTAGTTGCTATTGCATTTGCCATAACAGTTCATCGGACATGTGAAGTCTTTTGTGTCTTCTAGTTTAGGTAGACGAAGAGAGGACAGACCGCTCTATTTTTGTGGCCAAAAGGAGAAAACGGTCCCCCTCCCCACACCAGTAAGGCGGCGTGCATCGTGCCGTTAATGATACGGAAATAGATTAAGTTATTCGACACTTAATCAGTTGTTTCTGAACATTATGTTCGTATTGGTCACCTTAAATGTTTACGTATAACGTTAACATTCAGCAGTCAAATCATTACGTAACCGTTGTAGTTAGCATGTCTCGTAATAAAATATTTGATAGCACAACATTTTCCTCGGTTTACGGGCGGACGACACATAGCGTGACTTCATCTTGTAGGCATGCAGCTTTATATGACGTCATTGTCAAAACTATAAATAGATACCATTGATTTACAAAAATATCCAGTCCACGATCCAAAACTGTACCTAAAATATATCGCGTCACGTATATAATATGTAATTTCCAATCATGCGCGTAAGGGGGTCGTTGTACATTTATATAGAATCATGGTTGTTTTAGAATGACAGTTCAGTATGATTTCGTGTATCTTCGAGAAATTTTTGTAAGTGAGTGAATAGATACACACTGAAATTATACATGTGGAAGTAAGTTTGTCTGTACCTATTATATATGTTTGATTCACGTCTAAACTACTCAACTTTTTGATGAATTTCGATGTAGAGAACTACTAAAACATTCTCGTTACGAGATCGGTTATTTCACCTCTCAATTAAAGTGAAGGAATATTTAATCCCTGAACAAGGTAGACTAAGTGTGTGGAAGCTGGAGAAGCAAAAAATTGGATCAATCGTTATTTATTTTTAATCTTCTGTAATTAAATCTCGTTTACTTTTTATTTTGTGTCTATGTTTTATCTTCTAGACTTTGTCCGATCAGACGTGTGATTTTTAGGATTCCGTACCTCAAAAAAACAGAAGCTCTATTGGTATTGGATTACTTTGTCCAAATCCGTCTGTGACCTGCGAGTATAATGAAACCTAAAGTTGACCTCGTATCATGAAGTCTGAAAAGTTGAGATAATATAATGCAGACATAGAAAAAAATGAAAACATTTGGAAATTTATTGATAAATAAAGTAATACAATACGTCCGAAAAATAAAGTTCCACTTACGTCATGCGTATCATGGTAGGTACGAGACCGTTGATACTTGGTACGGAACCTGGCGTGCAACTCCAATTTACACTTGGATGGTCTCCTTTTTGTGTTTTATTTGGAAGTGTAAATTTCTTACACTCCAGTCACAATTATAGAAAATTTCCTTGCACTTGATTGTGCTATCGTTCAGGGAGGCCATCGCTTAAAACACACATATTAAGTAAAGTAACAACAGTTCAGTTGGTACCTACACACAATGAAGCGGACCCAGATTCTACTAAAATATTTTGTGTATTGTCTTCAAATGAGACTGTATCAGACAGTGCAGACAAGTATAAGAAATCTAGTTAATGATTACGAAAGCGGCATTTTAGTGACACGTGTTAATTTTCTGTCCCAAGCTGTCTTTGTTTTCATCAATAAAATCTTTTAATGAGTAATTAATTCATCTTGTGATTCTTGCGTTAACGATGCATTTGGTGCACGTTGTGCCGTTGTGATAGCGGCAAAGCGGTGACGACAGCAGTGGTGGCAGATGTGTGTGTTGCCTGTAGTTTGCCTCTGGCCACGACACCGAGCGCCGCGACGCCGCGCGCCGATCTCGCACCTCGTTCCGCGAAAACAAACCAGCAATTATCTCCCGCGATAAGACCCTACAAGGTGCTATCAGCTTGTGATAATTTACCAGTGTGATAAAAGATAAAACGAGTGGACGACGCCTGTTTTTACTGTGTATTATGTAAAACTTTTACCAGTGTTTTTATTTGTGTAATTATGGCGACAATGGCCGGACCTCGGAAGACAATATCCGTACACGATTATCCGGAACACCTGAACCCCTTCCGAGACGATGACAATCATAACAAGATACGGTTTTGGACGATCGGACGGAGGCTCAACCGGTCGAACAGTATCAGCTTTAGTGGGATCAAGGACTTGAGAAACTCTTGGTAAGTTTTAATTACAAAAACGTGAGCACGTAAAAACACAATTTAGTTTAATGCACTGTTTGAAAGAGCCACTAAATTCTATTATAATAGCTTATCTTAGCAACATTTTATTCGTGCTGAGATCTGATGGTTAGACTTATGGACTTTTATTTGATTGTGTAAAAATAATAACTAAGCAAAAATATTTTTTATAATACGATACGTGAACGAAAAAACTCAATTCTACGAGTTCTAGGGTTGAGTTCTTTTGCGTTTTAGTTAACAATCGAATACCTAATAAAAGAGTTGTAGCTAACTGTATGTAGTTGTGTGCATAAATTAAAGGAATTTGCACTCTATATCTAGTGTTTCAACAGTGAAATAATCGTCTTGCCTTTGTGGATTGTTTTGTAACAATAACAAATTCATGATATACTGGTGCCCGCGTGTGTTGCCTTCGGTCATTATTTCATGAGTCATTTCGTTTTATTATTGTTCGATGAATTAATAATAACAATTAGCTACAATTAAACATAGTGTCGTCCTTTCAAGAGGCACTTAATATTTACCAGTTTTTAATAACATATCCATATATTAATTACTTAGTACGTGGCATGCTGCATTGAGCCGTACTGGGTTGGCACGACCGGGGAACTCTCGCCCCGACGGTGATAACAACGTAGTGTCAAATAGCTGTCACTGCTACTGCACTGTGGGTGTATGGGGTGGAGGAGAGGGAATCCTCGGCATTAGTAGATGTTAATGGGCAACCCTAGCAACACCAGCCGGTATTCTCATAGCATAGGAAATGCTATAAAATGCAAAACAAGTGCTAGTCAGAAGCGAGGCTATTGGACCAATTCATTTAATGGACTACAAATATCTATAAGTTCGATCAAATTACACACGTAGGTATGCCAAAATCGGATCAGTAGTTTGGGTGTCAATTTTCCCATTCACATGTATAATCCCTTATAAAATCTTACATTGCATCAGTGTTACAATTTTACAATTATTTATTAGTTCCAATCCTCATCCACTTAAATTTAAGTACTTATGTTCTGTATCAGATAGGACACGTTAAGTGTTTGGTAATAATTCACCAACTCTAGTAAAGGTAATGATGAAATCAATGAGGTAATGTCGTATCTATGCGCACTTGATCACAGATAGACAGCAAAGAGTAGAGACACTAGCTGAAGTTAATAAAAGAACTTTGGCGTCTTACACAACACTGGCGTCATGCGTCACTTGGGAGACATAAAGTGATAGATAAGTAATTAGACGTACTATCCACTGGAAGGTACAAAATACTAAGAGACAAACAATATGGTAATGTGTACTGCTAGGATGGCTTTGGAGTTATTTTCCTTTACTTTTTATATAGAGAAGTTTCAGGATCGCTTAGGCCTATAAATATGTAGCACACCCTTCGTGAAAGACTATTTGAACCACGAACTTATGTCATCCTACTTCGTAGGCTTCTTGTCTGACATTCTTCGCCTTATCTTACTTTGAAGTTCTGTGGCGTATGAAATACATTATACTTACTTATATTCATATTTCTTTTTGCAAGATGTTTTACGCAATACGGGACAAACTTGCAGATGGCGAATTAAAAAAATAAAGCCCTGAAGAAAACTAAGGTAGATAAAGGAATATCATTTCTACTTATATCCTTTATCTTATATCATTTCCGTTGTCTAGTGCCTGTAACACAAGTCCTCGCGGTACTTACCACAGGGCTAGACTAACGTCCCCACCATGGTTCAAGCCTTGTCGTGGCGGTGGGGCTCAAGTAGCCTGGGGTTATCCGTGACACCTTGGGCGAAGCCAATTGAACCGAGGAGGTGGCGGCTCTTAGTACCTCACCTATAAGAAGAGGGGACATAAGAGGAAAAAGTGGCGGCGCCTTTGCGCACGGGACAAGGCGCTAAAGTTTACATACAAAGGAATTGAGAAACAGCTCGAATACGACGCTAAAGTGTGTTAAAGGCAATTGCGTGGCGGAAACACAATAATATTGTTTCTAAATTTTAAACGGGTTTATTGCGTTTTTTTATACAAATTTCATATTTTCAAGTAATGTAAGTCTGGGATGTAAATCCCAGACTTACATTACCTGTAAAATTATTATCAAAATAATAAATATATGTTTCAGTCTCCAGTGCTCCCAATTCGCATCAAACTTATAATACGTACCTATGCTAAAGAACTACTCATTACATAATTCAATTAATCCAATATACGCGAAAAGTGTTTATTTTTATGGCAAACGAGTATAGGAACCACTTGTTAAGAAATGACGCTCATTAACATCTGCTTATGCGTTGTCCTCCGTCTCCTCTTACCCTCAATGCGTCACTGGCTTCTCACAAACAAACCTTACGATACGCGACAGCGTAGCTGTCACTTTACGGCGTTATCATGTGGGCGAGAGGTGAGGAGAGCAGGCGAATTCGGTTGCACGCTACACGTAGTTAGTGTTTTTATAGCATAAGGCATAGCATAACGAGCAAACGGAGCCTTTTGATGACTACCGACGCTCATGGACATTACATGATTGTTACACATATGTGTAACCCTCAATAACCCCCCCCCCCCAATGGGCCACCAGCTGAAATCGGCTACCTTTTAGGCTACCTTTTAGCCTTGTCTACAAAATTTCATGCTTCTCTGATTGACATAGATATATTTGGTTTTTAATGACGTTGCGAAAAACAACAGAGGCAAAAAATTGGCTGCTGTAATAAGTTTGATGACCGCGATTAAAATGCCACTGCGTGCCACAAAAGCGCGAGTGTAAACGAGTTTAGTTTTGCTTTTAGCTGAGGTTTGATAAGATTCATACTTTATAGTATAGCAGTGATAGCGCTCACCCTGATTCATCATAAATTACACTGGTAGGTATTTCCCCTAGTAGTAGGTATTTCCCCTAGTACTAGTAGTGCTAGTTTGGTACTACCAAAGATTAGTTACTTATTTTTATAGATATCCTATGTGTATTGAGATCTATATTTTACTATGTTACATTTTTATAGATATCCTATGTGTATTGAGATCTATATTTTACTATGTTACACTTTTATAGATATCCTATGTGTATTGAGATCTATATTTTACTATGTTACATTTTTATAGATATCCTATGTGTATTGAGATCTATATTTTACTATGTTACATTTTTATAGATATCCTATGTGTATTGAGATCTATATTTTTTATTTACTCCTTAGTTTAGCAATCGAACAGTTACAGTCAAGTTGCGTAGGCGCAAGGTACTCTTTCGAAAGTCAGTGCCATTTAAAAATAGTAATAATAGTGGTTTAGCTAGTTTTATAGCTTAAATAAGTAGATACCAACTAGGTGAAACCAGAATATGATAAAATTAAAATATTTTGTATGTAAGTAGGAAGTTTGTAGATATTATAGTCAGCGTATTTTAGATGTTAGTTACCTTACTCCTCCGAAGCGGCTTTACTGATCTTTACCAAGTTTTATACGCATGTTCATACCCATATGTAATAAGGATTGTTCACCCGACCTGGTCAGTTAGTCATACTATAATATATATTTTATTGGTGGTTTGATTTGGTACCTATCGATATAAAAAAGTACTTGTATCGATACTTGCTTGCCTTTAGTAGGTATGTTTATATTTACAAGAATGTACAATAATAAAATTAATTAAAATCCAAAAAGGTAAGGAAATAAATGTTTGTGAACAGCATGTACAAGGAGTAGATAATAGTTAATTTTGCAGAACATAATAATGATAAAGCTAATGAAATAAAATAATCGAAAATGAATAACCTACATAATTTTAGAATAGTTTCGTCCCAGACTTGATATCTATGTCACGAATAATGTGATGCTATTGCATAATAATGTTATTAATGTTAATTAAATGGAACAAAACCAACGTCCGTGATCAAAGCCAATATTCACAGTTACATACTGCTAGCGTAGTTTTTAACCGACTCTCTAGGTCAATCGATTTCTAAATTCCGTCATTCATTTGCTATAATTAATTGCTTGAATGGCTTATGTTATATTGATTTATTTATGTTAGTTATACTCAAGCTGGTAATAGTGTTTGAGAGAGCTTAATAATAGAGAGACTAACGGGCAGTCGGAGCCACATGATGCACCACCGATGCCCATTAGCATCTATTATATTATGCAAATTGCTTGCGCTCTTTCTCCCTTCTTATACAAAGGACAATAAACACGACGTCGGAGCTGTCACTTGTCGACGGTAACATGTGAACGAGAGGTACCACCCCGGTCGTGCCGGTGTCCGCCCTATTTAACTGTTGCATTGCAGTAGTATGGCATTTCTTCTCACTAATATTGTGTAGGTTGGTATCGTTAATCACCTAAAACGGATTATATTTGGTAATTTCGTCATGGAAGTGCTGACCCCCACGGATAAGATACTTATAGCAAGGACAATTTTGAAAAAAAAAACGTAGCTAATTTAGCAAAATACTTAGGTATGTAAAATGTTTAAGTAGAAGACCCGAGTCCAAAACATGCTTATGTCACCTATTAATATGTCATTATCAGCCCTTATCGGTCCACTGTTGGGCATAGGCCTCATTCAAAGCCAGTCTCCTGCTATTCGCATCCCTCTGAAACCTGGTGAAAGGTGGACGA
>JAFELO010000206.1:378496-400222 GCA_017140195.1 Eumaeus atala
CACATGCAGACAGTTGACAAACATACTATGACGTCAGCCTTGTAACACCCGTCTTTTTGCATTGGGGGTTATAAATTATTGATGCGCAAGCAGTAAGTAATTAAATACTTCACTTATTCCTGGAAGGACCGATTATTTAAATGAGTACAACATGCGTACTATATACATAAATTGAATCTGGTAATTTTCCAATAGATCCATAATCTAGATCTGATACAAACAGACTGACAGCTGAGGCAAAAAAAAAACAAAATGTATCGTAAATATAAAATTAGGTGGAAGGGTTATTACAAATTAAACCTGAAGACAAAAAAGTCTTCGTAGTCAGTCGAACTGTTGAGGCTGGACTAGCGCCGCCAACCAGTATTAGGTCCCTCCAAAAAAAAAAAAGTTACTACAAACGTTGTTCTGCCGCATAAATTATATTCAGTGAAAATTTTGGCTGTTAAATAAAAATAATTAAATAATGTTTTGCGAATGTGTTCAATGCGTCCTATGGCAGAAAGAAGTTACATTAATTTATACAGTGAAGTTAAATTATTATTTATTTCATTTAGTTCATGTCAAAATAATCAAATCATAATAAAAAATTATAGGCTATCTACGGGTCCACAGGTAAGCCATAGTTTGGGGTTGTAGATATTTTTGATGCTAAGTAAAAATATACAGGTTTTGGCAAAAAATAAAGGAAAAAAACTGTATACGAACACATAGATAGGCCATATAAAAATAGAATCGGTGATTGAGCTATTCCTAAATATATTTTGTAACCAAAAATATGTTTCAGAGTTTTCATAGATTTTGTTGTCTTAACATTATAAAAAATGATGAGAGAAAAGGGTGTTAAAGCTAAAAAATAACATGTGTATAGTCTCACAAATGCAGAAATAATTAGTAGGAGGAGACCTACTAATTACTTTGTTAGTCCTCGGCCACAGAATAATTATACTTCGAAGCGCAGGCCTCTGACGTCGATTATCCTTGTGCAATTGCTACGACAATTAGTTATTAACAATAGAACGTAATTTTAAATAGGCACATATCGTAATTATAAGTATTTATTTATAAATATGGATACATAAGTTGAAGCGGAGTTTATTTCAGGATTTGGTCATTGCTCCTTTAGGCCGCTGGCGTTTGTTAAACGCTGGAGTATTATTGACGTTTGGCGCTGTCCTCTTTGAACACAACGTTAGTGCTTAAAATCAGAGACTGAGAATAATCTGTTTGTTGAAATATAATACGCGATTATCCTTTTTCCATAGGTAGCCAATGTAAGGGAAAATCCTTTGAAGTCCACAAATAAGGCGTGTCTCTCTGACTTTCCGACCAATCGTATCCGTTGTCAAAAGCATTGTGCAAATATCCAGTTCAAGCAACAGCGCAATCGCTTTCTCGCTATAAAGGCTATGCGAGTCTCTCTCTCTCTCTCTCTCTCTCTCTCTCTCTCTCTCATACATATTCGCTACGTTACAGCGCAATAACATCGTTGCGCCAACAATGGGCCGACGCGACGTCAGTGAATCTGTAATGCTCAAAAAACGCTATTGCATTTTAACTCAAGACCAATCGCATCTGCAATATCTATAATGCTAATACAAGCATTGATTTATAAAGATACCAAGATACACAGTCAGCGTCTCATAATTTGTCCCTTTAAAAGATGTGCACATGTGAAATTATGTACAATGTGAAAACAATTTTAAATCATGCGCGTAAAGTTGACTTTGCAAAAAACAATCCTTAATGTACATCACGGATGCTTTAGAACGAGAGTGCAGTATGAAATCGCACACATTCTCAATCTTGCATTTTTGTAAATCAATGCTGCTAAGACCAGCTCATTCATATGTACTCCACGTTGTGTTTTATTTTGCACGCATGCAAAAAGTGTCTGTCAGTCGTTTATTTATAAAGTTGATGTCACTTGTGTTAAATAAACATGGCGCATAGCTATCAGGTATACATTTACGTGGTTCTTAACCGTCTCGTACTGATATGACTATTAACATAGAGCTAACACAAACGCATACCTTAATGGTGATCATACTGATAAATTTATGTTAACCGTCGTAAAACCGTAAGAATAGAATAGGTATGTTTAACGAAATATTACATCATACTGAATTTTGTCGTCATCATCATTACCATAATTATTATCATTGTTCATAGTATAGAGGGGGTGGGGGGGGGGGCAAGAAAGGGATCGGAGCCTTTTTATGACTATCTACGCCCTTGAACATAAGTGGTATGCGTTGCCTTATTTTCCTTCTCCCCTCCAACGGGCCACAGTCCACTCATATAACCGCACGAAAAGCGACACCTAAGATGTCGTGACGGTCTCATGTGAGCGAGAACTACTTCTTCGGTTGTGCCTCATATTAATAAGTAGAACAATTGTCTATGTGAACAGCAGACGGTGACATGTCGTAACCCCAGTCGAAATGACTGATGTGATGAACTCTCCATGAGATATTCATTTACGTTTGAGCTACCGTGTGCGAGTTCATCTTGGACGTCGGAGTCGAGGGATGAGGTATTTCACTGGTCCACCCCGGGGTTTCACTGGCCATGATAATAACATTTAAATTAGCTATTATAAACATATAATATAATATATATATATATATCGATATGTATTTCTCCCATATGGAAGGGGAATGGGGCCTCGAAACCCCTTCCACCCCAAACCTATACTCGTCGCCTGACGAGCAGTCAAATCAAATTAGTAAAAAAAACAGAAAGTTTACTAGCCTAGAAGCAGGACTACCCAGCCAGTTTGTCCGGTCACAATGTTTATGAAACAGACCAAAAATCTTTGTCTATAAAAGTTTCATTATTTCACAATTTTGAGTTAACGTTTTTGATGTCGGCATATTTCTTTAATATTTAATGCTTTCTATTAATAAAAAAAAAATATATCGACATTCTTCCTTCTCTTTTCTTGGCCTTGCCTTGCTGAAATAGCTTCGTCTTCGTCTATAGGTATGTATTTCCTATACTAGGTATAATATATTATACTTAATTGAATAGTTGGCTTTGACATAGTTTCCTGTTAATTTGTTTTATCGATAATATATGCGGTGGTTTAATTTAATACTACATTTGCCAATGACATAAGGAATAGGTATGCCGTATGCTCTGTTCTTGAAGTTTCCTAAGTCGTGTCGGATCGGAAATGTCTAGGGAGGCAGTTGGTTCCACGCTACAGTTGGACGTGGTAAGAAATGGTGTTTAAACTAGTTCTTCACTCCAATTGGGGGAAAATAGTGAGTAGTCAGGACATGTTACTCTATTTAAAATTGAAAACTATAAAGAACATTTGTTTCAACAGTATCGATTTGATAGTTTAAGCGACATTTTTGTTGTGCTGCTACGGAACCCCTCATAGGCGCGTCCTCTCTGCCGGTCCTCTTGGCCGGTAATTATAGATGTTGGCAACAGCGGCATACGTGAAGGCCTTATTGCCGTGTTTTAACGTTTCATTAAACCTTGCAAGGTTCACCTGTAAACGGTATCTTATTTTTATCTTTTTGAAACTGATAACAATATTTTTCATCAGGTCACTCTGGTACAATAATTTTGTTACAATTATTGTTAAAACTAATAATTATATTTCATTATATTAACTATACTAATATTGTATTCATCGGCTGACTCTGGTACAATAATTCTACACTAATTTTAATGGACGAGGTAATGAGGTGACAACGTCGATGTTTTAAACGTGTCCTCCAACAATTTTCTTGAACATTCTTATCTACATTAATTTTATTGCCTTATTCACATATTTTAATGTTTTGCTTTCTTATTAAACAGATTTTTTTCTACAACAAATTCTCTACCTAATGTTTTTCTTTACCTACTTTTCTGAATAAAACATACTATAGGTATTCCGTATTAAATTCAACTGGCCTTGCCCGAGGTGTCTCGAATCACCACGGGCAACTGAGCCCTTCCGCCACAACAAGGTTTGAACCATGGTGGGGAAGACGGATGATCCTTTTTTATTTACGCGGGGAGTCGCATTTACGCGCCTTCATTGGCCCTGGGTGGGGTCCAGTGGTATGTGGGGCTCGCGGCACTTTATAGTGCCGGATACCCACAAAAAACACCGTGAGTGCCATCAGTGCCGCCTCTGGTAAGGTGCCCCGGTACAACAAATCATCAGGCCATCTCGACGGCTAGCCAGTCCCCTAAAAGACCGATGCCTCCTTCGCAGCAGGGTTACCCGCACCACAGGACAACCCCACCATCTTTGGAACAGTGCAATGGGGTGAGGTTCCCATCCTCGCCCCTTGCTCCGTGCGCAAAAGCGCATCCTCCTGTTTCTCTTTGGTTCCCTCTTCTTATAAGAGTGGTATCATGAACGCTTCCCCCTCTTGCTTTTTAGGGCTTCTTTTTATAAGACTTTGCACCCCAAAGATCCCCCTCGGTTCAATTGGCTTCACCTGGGATCACCCCAGACTACTAAGTCCCACCACCACGACAAGGCTTGAACCATGGTGGGGAAGACGGTTGATCCTGATATGATGACCTCTATACGTTGTTGTGATTATATGTTGGTGTAATGAATTGATCATTTTATCCGAATGCCCTTAGTCTGCATTCTACAGTGGTGTTATTTTTCAATTTATTGTTTTAAATTAGCCACGATTACTGTAAACTGATGCTTCACGGAAATAATACCGCTGAATAAATTATGAGCAACGCGGAACCTTTGCTCTGTCTGCATCATTCACACTTTGCCGTGCCATGTGAGAGAGAGTATAAAGTAGAATTCCGTTGCTTTCAGTGTTCAATAGCTCGTCCTACTTGTTCAAATGGCATCAAAAAGGTAACAATAATTTTATAACATAACTTACAACGCCCCGCGGTTATACCCAAGTATCTCTGGTATATATCCTTAGGAGTAGAATTTCCATTAATGTTGGTATACGTATTCATGTATTTGTAATCACAAACCTGAAAATTTCATGCTTCTAACTTCAAAAATTTTCAATCCCTATTTCACTCCCTTAGAGGTATCGATTTCAAATTTCCTTCCTTAGTAGGTTGTTGAGTAGACTCAACAAAACGACCAATTTCACCAAGTTCCATGGCACTAACTGAATAGTTTACGCTCAGCGATCATGAATCAGTCAGTCGGGACATGTTATTTTATAGGGATAGATGTTAAGTACCTATTTAAGAATTGTGTTCTATATAGGTAGATACATAACTGTCATTTCTTTGAATTTAATATAGATTTTTACTAGTATTTTCCTGTATAATATGTCAATACCACAAAACATAATGTACTTGACATTACAATAGGGATTTATATATAAATAACATATCTTTGATTATTTTGACTTAACGAAGAACACCATTTAAATCGATTAAGCTACAATTTTAATATCCTAAGCCGTGATCTATGCAATGCTGGAAAAAGGCAGGAGCCGGTCCGAGTGGCGGAAAAGCCGCCTCAATGGGGATATTACGGCACGACTAGACCATAGACATTTGCAAGAACTAGGCGTCTTACACACGCGTTGCCGGCCTTAGGAATAGGTATGCACTTTTCTAGAAGACCTATAAGCCGTATCGCATCGGAAATACCGAGGGAGGCAGCTTGTTTCACAGTACAGTTGTATGCGGTAAAAAGTGGCGTTTAAACCACACTGTTCTGGATTTACGAACATCAAGGTGGTGGGCGTGGAACTTTGACTTTTGTCGCGATGTCCGAAGATGGAATTCTGCTGCTGGTATGACGCCGAACAATTCCTCGGAACACTCCCCATAGAAAATACGGTAAAAGACGCTCAGTGAACTGACATCTCTTCGTAGGACCAAAGAATCGAGCTGTCCGGTAATAATTTGGTCATCAACGATTCCTGTAGCTCTACGTTGTATACGGTCAAATGAAACGAGCTGATAATGCGGGGCCCCTGCCCACAGGTGGTAGCCGTACTCCATGTGAGGTTGGACCTGCGCCTTGTAAAGTTGCAGCCGATGGGCACACACAGCTTGAGACTAATTTAGCTTTTGTTTCCAAATGAACTGAAGGTTACTCGATATGTCGACACCAAGTATTCCGACACTAGATGAGGCCGATAGGTACTTAGGTGTTTTGAAAATGAGGGGAAACGACGAAGGGTGAGTTTTTTGCGGTAAGCGCGCAAAATTTTGTCTTATGGGAGTTAGTTGGACTAAATCATTTCGGAATTTCGGTCCTCGACTTCAGACACAGGCTTGTTCCGATACTCGTAGACGTGTTCCCGGTAAATATTACCCCGGTCTGTGTATAAAGCATCCCCAGTACTGTCATCTGCGTAACAATGAAGACCACTAGTTTGCAGCTTGTCATTGATATGTATGACAAACAGCGTAGGAGGCAGAACACAGGCTTGGGGAACACCAGCGTTGGCAAACTTAAGGACGGAGCATGCGCCGTTAACCACGACCTTGATGCTGCGATTTGTCAAGAAGACCCAATCGCATAATTTCCCGGAAATTCCGTATGAATGAAGCTTTGAAAGGAGCGTTTTGTGTCAAAACCGGTCAAAGCCCTTCGCTTATAGACCAACCGCCAATGCCTCACTCTTGGTTTGAACTGCCTCCGCCCATCGGTGCGTTAAATAAATTAGAAGATCACTAGCTGAACATCCGGATCGGCGGAAGCCGTACTGGCGGTCACTAATAATTTGATGATCTTCTGAGACCTGGCATAGCTCCCTGAGTACATTTTAAAAAAGGAACAAAATAAACGATATATTTTCGAATGCTTGCCTACCCAGTTGAATTATTTTCATTCCTACCTACACAACGGGGCACCCATGCAAATATAATAATTGTAAAAGACTAGCGATCCGACCCGGCTTTGCCCGTGAATAACAGGGCAAATTATTCACTAAACACTTCCTGGAGTGAATTATCACTCTATTCATGGTTGAAAACTGGATGACAATCAATTCATTACATTTTGGGAAAATCGAGTACATACAGACAGACTTTGTTTTATAATATTACAAATTTCAGCAGCTGCAAATTTTTGTTTTGTAATTTTGGTACTTAATATAATTCGAAAACTCACACTAGATCAGCCAGGTGTGATTTTTCCAATTTGTGCTCCACAAAGGACCGGTATATTTCATTTCGAATCTCAAAATGGTATTAGTATTTATAAGTCAACTGTGAATGATTTGCAACGACGTAATTAGGTCAAATGCCGAATGTTTAACCTTCATGGTCTCGAAATATCGATTGTTTCAAGTAATGCTGCGTCTCTGTCAACGTTTCGTAAATAAAATGAACACAGGTACACACTCGTGCCTACTTTGAATTGAAGTTATCGTTGATATTAGATTATTACATCACATAACATGAATTGGTTTTAGGTATAGAACATGAATTGCTTATAAATGATATATTTAAAAAATAACAACTTTGGTTCAAAGAATTAACATTCATTAAAAAAATTACTCGTGATAATATTCATAGTAGTTATTATTGAGCAAAATGTAACTTTAATTATGTTTTTTTTTTAAATATTTATAGGTACTTTTTTATAGGCAAACGAAACCTGAGCCTTTTTACTACTACCGACTCCAGTAAATATCCGCAAAATTACTATGCCGATGCGTTGCCCTCTTTACGTCCTCCCCTCCACTGGACCCCCTGCTACTCACAAACCACACGAAAGACGTCAGTTGACCTCGGTATCGTGTGAGCGGAAAGCTCAGTTCCTCTGCAGTGCAGCATGGCACTACCTCTAACAAGATCACATCTATACCATATATTCAACATCTTTGGATAATTCACGAAGCTACACTGCAACGCTCTTGATGGGCTATTTTCCACTTAAGTAGTAATTAGTAAGACGAGACTTCGACGTTTCTTCGTTTTCTTTTCGAACCTGAACTTATGCTATGAAAATGAAGCTATTCTCTCTCATAGCACCTAAGCTCCTACTTAAGTGCAAGTTCGCATGGTATATCGTTCCAGTTTAGGTATTGTTACTAATTTTGGTATAGTGCAAACAGTAAAGATAAGGCATTATGCCATCGAATGTCATATCAAAACCAACAATTATTTTCATAAGGTATGCAAACAAATGTATTCGGGCGTTTATCTAGCACAACATAAATTTATTCAGAATATACAAGGTTGTAATTTTATACAATGATATCATACATTGGATAAGTGATTCATACGCTTAAAGAAAACTCAGATAAAATTGACTAGGCCACAAAAGTGGGTCGTTCAAATAGCAGTGTTTGTTTAGAGTGGCATCAGGCGTTCATTAACACCACCCGCATATGCTTCGAAGGTTAGAACCGCGGGCCTTTTCGCTAACGATCCTTGCCCTACCGATCCGAAGGGATACTTATGTATTACATTTTCTAGAATGAAATGATTTTTCAGCGTATTTGAAGTAAAACTTCTTTGGGCACGCTTGACTTGGGGAGTAAGCTGATGAGTGCGTGTCGGGAGCATAACTAGCCCAACGGAAGTAGATAAGTTATAGAAGATAAAAAAAATAGTTATGTTTCGTATATTACTTTTTTGTCTTCCTCCATAGCCACTACTTACAAGAAATAAAGTTAAGTTCGTAGGTATTGATTGTTCCCCACCATGGTTCAGGCTTTGTCGTGGCGGTGAACCGAGGGGGATCTTTGCACCTTTCTTATAAGAAGAGGGGGCTAAAGTTCAGGAGGACGAGGCGCTCTCGGTACCCCTCTTATAAGAGGAGAGGACCAAAGAGCAGCAGGACGAGACACTTATGCCCACAGTGCAAGGGGTGTGGATGGGAACTTCACCCCATCGCACTGTCCCAAAGTCGGTGGGGTTGTCCTGTAGTGCGGCGCAAACCCATCTGTGGAGGTGGAGCCGCAATCCACTGGACCCCACCCAGGGCCAGCGAAGGCGCGTAAATGCGTTTACCAGCGTCAACAAAAAAAAGGTATTGAGTGTTACTAAAGTCTATAAAGCACACTCGTACTTTTTGTTACTGTCGCGTTGGTTACATAATGGCGTGTTAGAATTAAAAAAAAATATCTTATCATATTTTTTTGTTAGAAACTAAAGACAAAGAAGTTCGTATCTCCTGGTAGCATGATTGTACTCAATCCCAATTCATTATTTTCAATCACTTACACGATTAATTCTTCTGCCAGTTTTCAGATGTTACAAGTGTTACCGAATAGTGCCTGGGTTCCTTATTTCATACGATAATTACATTTTTCGGCATGGCATGCAACGGCAATTCCAACGTTATATCATCAGCTAAAACAAGTGAAGGTCCATAAAGTGATAAAATATGACTTTGCAGACGATGATAACGGATGCAGCGGTTCAAGAACAAGTCAAGTATTGTTTTATCTACATGACCTAGAGGGCTTAACGTCACCACACGTTTGTTTATAACCAGATTTATCTTACAAGTAGGACATGTGAGAAGATTACCTCATTATATGGTTAGCCTGACTTTTAAATCTACTTGAGTGAGAGGCATATCTTATATGAAGACCAGAAATTACAATATATTCTCATTACTCTCACTCCGGAAATTAAATTATACTATTCCTTTTTTGAGTGCCCTGTTATGTCGTATTAGTTTGAGATTGAAATTGAAGTCAAGAGTAAGCCAGCAGGTCAAGGGTATAGGCGGCCGATGGCACTAAGCTATGGATGGCACTCGCAGGTTTTTAGTGGGGTTAAAAATTGTCCATCCCACCAAAACTACAAAAACGTGTGTCGCTTACCCTCAAGGTAGTAAACCATAGCTAGCCCCAGGGCCCAAGTATGATGCTAAGACTCAATTTATATAAGCTAAGACTCAATAGTATTAATTAGACGTCCGCCGTTCCCAAAGCTCGAATCCGAAGAGAGTGAGCATAGGCATAGTGAGCATAGGCCAGTATGTAAGCACACGTTGCTTTCGAAACTTTTTTTTGTTTACGCGGGGAAACTTATTTACGCGCCTTCGCTGGCCCTGTGTGGGGTCCAGTGGTGTGTGGGGCTCGCTGCACACCATGGTGACGAATACCCATAAAACCACCGCGAGTTCCATCGGTGCCGCCTTTGGTGAGGCGTCCCGGTACAACATTCACCAGGACACCTCGATGACTAGTCAGCCCCCTTAGGGATCGACGACACCTTCACAGATGGTGTTCTCCCGCAGGATAACCCCACCAACCTTGGGACAGTGCAATGGGGTGAGGTTCCCATCCTAGCCCCTTGCCCCGTGCGCAAAAGCACCGCATCCTTTTGCTCTTTTATCCCCTCTTCTTATAAGGGGGGTACAAAGAGCGGCTCCTCCTCCTGTTCTTTAGCCCCTCTTCTTATAAGAGGGGTACAAAGAGCAGCCCCTCGTTTCAATTGGCTTCGCCCAAGGTGTTCTCTATCCACCTCAGGCAGTGCCACACCGCCACGACAAAGCTGGAACCATGGCGGGGCTGCTCTCGAACCTGTCGCATATTTAGGGAATTATTATCGGCAGCGCGAGTATCAGCTGCAGGGGCTAAATGTAAATCGGATATACATTGTCTGTGGCGTCTATGCATTAATGTACCACAGATACAAATAAAAATACGTGATAGAACTTATAATTGTTATATTTTACTTAGTTTCTCTGTCGGTCTTTGCATAGGATTGTTCGTGCATCACACAAAAAATGTTAAATTATCATTACTTGGGATTTTATTCAATATTGATGTATCACGATTCTACCTTAGCTAACCTTACAAAAACCTGAACGACACCGAAATATAGGTACATAATCGTGAGCAGTTTAGTTTTGTGCGCCCTCGTCCGTTATTAACATGCGCTGACTTTTTCCCGTAACAAATTGTACACTAAATAAAACTTGTTCTCGTCTGAAAACGCTCTCTCTATCCATTTACAAAAACCACACGAAAATTCGGTCCGTAGTTTGTATTGATTACATACAGACTATAAAACAAAGTGTTTCGGACACTTTCTTTTATATCTATGTACCTTTAGATAGACAATTTTCCATTCTCAACCTCTATTATTAGGACTATGTTTATTGCTTACCATTAAAATAACGATACCATAACGCGTAACGCCCAAGTAAGGGTGGGCGAGACCGTTCACGTCCGTCTGTCCGTCACGGCACAATTGTGCTCTTCAAGTGGAATCAAGTGCTCTAAACTGTCATTACTTTTGTTAGTGTTGCGCCTACTGACATCCGCCAACCGGACTGTGGGATAAATCTTGTGGCGTTCGAAGATAAATGTAGAGTCAGCGCTAAAGTCGATTAAGCCCATTTAATGAGTGGTTTTTGGTGTAGTGTGTTCCTTTTACGATATTAACACCTGAACAATTATTTTAAACATTTCTGCCAATATGTCATTCTCTTTGTATGGGGTAATCTCTGAAACGGCTATACCGATTTTGATAGAACTTCCACTCAAATATGATACCAGAGTGTTTTAGAAATAAATATACAGTTTAGTTAGAATCTTGCTTTTTGTGACAAAACCCAGAATTATGCCGCTGACCGCATGCTTCAATCTTCTTGCAAATCAGATTTTTGTCAGAATTTGTAAATTTCGACGCATTCGTCGAAATTTTCAAATTCAGACATTTAATTTTTATCTTCGTATGTTATTAATGCTACTTTGCCGGGTAGATTGTTTAGTGAATTACGTATGCTGTGATATTATGATAATCTGGTTCTGGGTAGCGAATTTTGCTGCTGACCGTATCTACTACCTCAGTAACAATAATATTTGAATGTCACTGTTAACATGAATCACATATGTATGGGTCATATTGTATGGATATAAATTATTGCATGTGCCTTCCGTATGTCTGACTTGGATATAGGTTACATCATCTATTCCTATTTTAGTTTTTATATACTAATTTATGGATTTATTGATGTTATAATTATTGTAATACTTACTTATAAAATGTTCAAACGAACCTTTTTAAAGCTGGTGGAAAGTGCACATGGAAGGCCAGCTGCAAAAAAAATAAATTACCCAAGTTCTTGCTGGTCCGTGACTGCCACTAGCACGAAAAAAAATACTTCATATGTATTATTCATTTAATTTGTGCATAAGAAAAAATCTTGAACAGATATGTTGTTCGTAAATGAAATTTCATAATTTTTGCTAAGCTGAGGGGCAGTACCAGGAAACTACTAGACAACCGCTAACATTGCGTGTCTGAATTCTTAGTGAAATTTTTATTAAGATAAACCGTATCAGTCTTAAGCTCATAGAAAAACAAATGCGATGATATCTGAATAAAACTTTTTGCAGCGTCTGTAATAGAGGTACCTCCGGGTCAAGCGACTGAAGGTGGTGGAGGGAAGGTAATGCGTCTGCATAACCTCTGATTAACCACGTAGCAAAAGTAGCAGTTGCTACGAACCAAAATCTACCAGTAAGCAGTAGGGCCGACCGCCAAAATGTGGCCATACTACACAAAATGTGCCCGTACTACACAAAATGTGCCCGTACTACACAAAATGTGACCCTACTACACAAAATGTGACCGTACTACACAAAATGTGACCGTACACACAAAATGATAGCAAATCAAAGGCTCCTGAATATAAACAATTTCTTGAATAAAAAGCATCACGCTAGCTTAATCTGTCATTGGTTTTTCTGGTATGACTGTTTAAGACCGTTACGACACATGTGTCACAAAAGTATTGGTATCATTAAGTTCTTTCTTATCTTTGTGCCATATCTATACTCAAAAGGCTCTTCCTGTTTTTTTTTATTGAAACAATTGTCGTTATAACACTTTTATCAATTTCAGGTCTTTGCGATCGTTTATGCGGAAAGGGAAGAAAGACAATCCGGGCAAGGAATCGAAGTCGTCGTCGCTGACGAACGGAGACAGCAGTCCCGTCGTGTACAGGCGCGCTCTACAATGTAAGACATTTTACTGAATATAGCCTTTTGATATTTAGCCACGATCATAAACATTCACACGCAGGAAGACACAATATTTTTCGAGCAGCAGAAAATACTCCTTTACTTCCGGAGGAGTATAGTCTGCATGACTAAGGTTATCTAGATACACGTTACTTACATAGCTCCAAAGTAATGGAAGAAAATTAGCGATACGCAAATTACCACAGGCACATAATGTTATGATTCTTATGATCGGCGTTCAGGCTGTTCACGTGACAGCTACTGAAATCAGTTATTACTCTTAACGTATAAAGTGTGTATTGTGGTGAGAAATAGACGAATATTATTATTGAACAAGTAAAACGAATACAATTTTTCTTTTTCTTTTGCTTTGTTCGCACGAAAAAGATTTAAAATTCATCCGAATTATTGACATAGATTTTCCCTATCATGTTTACAATTCGTGGCAACTTTGCCAGGTTAGATTTTGTAAGGTACGACCGGGGAAGTATCTCTCGCTCGTATTTTACCGCCGTAAAGTGTCAACTGTGCATTCGCGTTTCGTGCGGTTTGTGAGTAGCCGGTGGCCTATTGGAGGGATGGGGTGAAGGGAGACATGGCATCTGCATGAGAATATTAATGGGTGTCGATTGTCACCCAATTGCTCTGACTGTTTGTTTATTGTCTTAAGTTAATAAATAATTTTAACAAATATCTAGTCATCTATTAACCTTTTTTATAAAACTCGATAGCGCGTCATTTATCATGACATGGTCTGTTAAGGTGACCAGACTAACTAAAATTATTGGACTAAAATTCTGTATTTTTACATCGTACGTACTACATAAACAATACTTTACTTTTATATGTTTTTATTGATTATTGATTGCATATTACCTATCGTGCCCTACAGTCAGCCTGTATAACAAAAAAGCTGCACTTGTTCCTTTAAACTTTAAATGGTTAGCAGTATACCGCCTCTACCATAATAATTTTATTTACTCTACGTCTCCGAATACTTGAAAAAAATCCTTATCCTTATTGTAGATTTTTATAGAGATACGATGTTAGTTTTTTTTTTAGTTTTACACAAGAACGTGTACGTGCTGCTGATAATTACGACTCACATTAAACTGCTGTACCATTAAGTCGAAACCGGCCGGGTTTTAGAGGAGCTTAGGTTCGTCTACACTATTTGCTTGAGTGTATGTTCCACGCACAATGCAAACCTTACACTGTACTATCATGCAATAGTCTGTCAACTGTCAGTAACAGTGTTTGTAGTGTCATGAAAATAGACGGAGTAAGTCAAAATATCAGTAAGGCTATTCATTATCTGCTCAGTAGGCAAGCTAAATGAATTAGTAGCGCTAATATATTAGTTTAGCTATTGATTTTTTCGTGGCGCAAGTACAAAAAACAAACATCCGCGGTAACAAAGCGCGGACTTGACGTCATCGACGTCATATCCATAAATATTTGTAGTCGATAGGATAGATATTGTAACGGAGATAATTGCAGATTCGTCGGGGTCCGGAGCCCGCAGCACCGTGGGGTCGCCGGAGCGCGCAGACCGCTATGTCTACGGGGGCTCAATCACGCCTCTGCCGCGCTCGCGCTTCGAGGAGCGGCTGCGCGCCTCGCATCAGGATGTCAACTCTTTCAGGTAGCTGATATTCTACAAAGGATATTGCTTTATTTAACATCTAGATCTAGGCACTTGGAATATGTTAGGAAGCAAGATAAACATCGAAGGATCGTGATCGCACTTGATTCTCTCCGTCTTTCCCATCAGGAGATTCGTGTGAAGATGTCTGGTCGAATCTGGTGAAGTAGAGCTGTGTGCTACTCGCAAACACTTCGACCTGATCTTGACCCTTCGCAAGTCACGCCTCAAACCTATATAAAAATGTTAGATGCATTTAATTTACTAGCAACAAATACCGCGTCCAACAGTCATTCGACTCGGAATAACTTTTAAAACATTCAGTTTTATGCGAAGGACAATGCCACCTCCCGAATCAAATTGCGAATGAGTAATAAAAACTTTTAGATCACTTACATAAGAAAACATACATAGAGAATGTATGTCATAAAGGAGACGTGTGTTCGTGTTGTACCTAGTGTGCTTGGTCTGCTAGGATAACTCCTAGCAGACCAACCTTAATAAGTGTGTCGTGTAATGTGTGTGATCCTTTGTCAAAGAGAGAAGAATTTAATTATTAAACAATTCATAGGGCCGTCTGATCTACCGACATCGTATTGCTCTCCCAAACCTAGGCCCTTTAACATATCTCAGAATTTGTCTTGCGAGTAATATGTTACTAGTTCTAGATAGCGGTCAATATACCCGATTTAATACTAATGTTTATGTAATTGTTAATTCCAGTAATACACCTCGAATGGCGAGGAGCGACATAACGGGGTCGAAGTTGAGCATCGAAAGTACAAATCCTTTTGATGAACCCCCAATACCTCCCGTGCGAGCATCGCGGCGGAAGAAGAAACGGGCACCACCGCCACCGCCAGTCACACTACATATCGATGAAACGGTAATCATATATCCGTCTAGTACTAGCATAACCCGGCATTTTCACCCGCGTATCCCGGGTCCTGTAAGTCGTAGCGTCATGGTATATAGTCTATAGCCTTCCTCAATAAATGGACTATTTACTCAAACATATTTTTAAATTCGGGCCAATACTACCTGAGATTACAAGTAGTACGCGTTCAAACAAATTCTTTAGCTTTATATTATTAGTATAGATTCCTATAATTTACCAAGATATATAATCTCTTGGCCCTGTGTGTAATGCGAATCAAACTCGGAAAGCCCATGTATTATCAAGCGAACTATTCTTAGTTGCCCAAGACCTGAACAATGCCGTACGCACTGTAATATAAGAGCTTATTAGTACACTACCTGCTGTCAAATAGCACAGAACAGAGACAGGAAGTTTTTACTCCACTGGTAAATTCTCTTAAATTAAATTAAAATTAAATATTTTATTATTACAGGCCAATAATAACGACAACTGCGAGGAATTGCGCTCAACTGAAACAGCTGACAAACTTAAGAATGTGGGCGATGACATAGACGACCTCAATCTAAACATAGAATTAAAAATAGTTGAAGATAAAGATGATAAGGCACCTGCCTTCGCACAGGATAATGAAGCGCCTGCGGCCAAGGTTCCCGATACAGAGACCACTGAAATTGTCGAAGTGGCAAGTATTACAAATGGTCACGAGAACATTCATGAAGACGTTGCCCCTGAAGTCTTAAAAAATGTTGATTCAGAGGATAACCTTCTAGAGAAAGCACCGTTCCCTAAAATCAACATAGAGAGGTATAGGAGAAACTCTAGTGTGAATGAAGATGACATAAAACTTCGACGAGGGAATTTGGAAGATTTCCAATCTTTATCAAACAAACGAAGCCAAAGTTTAATAGACACTTCCGACGGGCGATACGTCGCTTTTGATATAAATTTAAATGAAGACAAAAGCTTTGACATTAACAGCAACGAAAAACCACAAAAGGTAGTTTGTAAACTCTATGAAGAACCGCGAAAAAAAAGCATCGATAATTCCATTTCGAGTACGGAAAAAGAATTTCTCGAAATAGATAGAGCTACTAGAGAACTGGAAAAGGAAATAAGTAAACTTAACATTGCTCTCAACGAAGATGACCTGTCATTGGAGGGAAGTCGTCTCTCCGTTTCTGAAATACGGCGAAAATTTGATGTGAATGACACATCACCAAATCCAATACCAAAGCCTAGACGTAGTCACTATGGAGAATCACAGTTAAATGGAAATGTTTAAGCATTATAACAATTAATATTATTTCAATGCAGAGCATAAAATGAAACGGGTGCAATACTTACAATTATTTCAACAACAAATTAAGAAAAGCTAACAATATTTTTAGGTTTGGATCTCTTGTTATGTTATACGTAAATAAATTATTATATTATTTAACTTAGGTAACGGCCAGCGACGCCGAAAAGAATAGAAAATTTACATTAAGCAGAATATTTTTATGCATTCTGGAAGCTCCTAAAAACAGTCAGGGGCTATTGCCCCTATTTCTATCTATCGCCAATAGGCGATAGATAGTAGTACAAGTATGAAACCTATGGATAGATATTAAAAATCGTTGAGAATCAAAATAGAATATCGTAGTTTTTCAAATATTTTCAACAGATCAATAAGTTTGACATTGCTAAATACCCATCTGACCCCTAATTTCACATCCCTGACAACCAATATCTGTTATGTAGCAAGACATCAACTAGCTCTAAATAAAATCACCACTGAACGTATGGAACCACCCGACGAGGCCTCTTATAGCTTAGGCAAATTTGTCACTTTCTGTGTGTAAAATGTCAATAACACTTTAGGAATTCTTTAATGTCGCCTTTTAAATTTGTACTAAATTTCCGTCTACATGCACTGCACAAACATAGGTTATTCAAAATGTTAGAACGTCTAGGTTTATAATAATAATTACCTAAGCAGTTAACCATTCATTTTTTTAACTAGTTAAAGAGAAATGAGACGAACAAATCTTGTTTTGAGCCATGTAAACATCTGTCATCCCAGAAAAAACTTACTTATAAAATATTTTAGTTTTCAATATACTAAACCAATTTTTGTGGCACATACATATTATAGATGTTGAATTGAAAACAACAGGAGTCCGTAGAAATCACAAGCAAACTATATTTACATACAGTATAATACTTAAAAAATAATTTTGTAATTATCTCAACTTTAATCAAAATAATGGCTCGAGAGCTAGCAACAGATTTCCACGAACAAGTTGCTCCCAGTCGATATCTCGTGCGAGTCAAAGCTTCAGAGATAGAGAGATAGAGAGAGAGAGAGAGAGAGAGTCACAAGTCGCAGTTGACGATCACATCTCATAATACACCTTACTGAGCAATTTTACAAGATATCAGCTGAGAGGAAGCGATTGACGAAGTTTGTTCTATCCCTCAGGAGCTATAGGGAAGAATGGGTGCATGAGACGACATATAAAATGCCATAATAATTGTCTTATAATGTGATAGAATAAAATAAATTATTTATATTGTAAAATTAACTTTGTTCCTAATGAGTTAGATTTTTGTTATTATTGGTGCATACTTTTTTCTTTTTAAACTAATAAAATCGTACATAAGTATGTACTAGACAGTTGTGGTATTAAAATATTTATAAATAAAGGCACTATTTTAATTAAATGTTGTTAAATGTAAAAATAAAATAAGTTGGGATAGTAATTTGTGTTTACTTCCTTTCATCATGGCAATTTAGTCAAGTGCTTGTCTTTAAGTTTATCGATATTTCACATATCAAAGTCATAATCTTCGTTTGCATCATAAGCTAGGAGAGACATGCTTGGTACCTACACTGCGTAAAAGATATTCCTAAAAAAATATCTGCTATAATTTGCTAAGCCTATATCCGCCATAACTTGAGGAAATGTATTGACTTCGGAAGTGCCTTCTGGTAGCTAAAGTTGGTCCTAACTTCTTAACGTGGGGAAACGCATTTACGCGCCTTCACTGGCCCTGGGTCCAGAGGTGTGTGGGGCTCGCGGCATATTATAGTGCCGAATACCCACAAAATTACCGCGAGTGTCATTAGTGGTGATGTGCCCCGGAACAACAATCATCAGGGCACCCTCGCCCCCGCCCCGTGCGGTAAAGCGCCACCTCCTCCCGCTCTTGGGTCCCCTCTTCCTGTAAGAGGAGTACCGAGAGTGATTTCTCCTCCTGATCTTTAAGTCCCCTCTTCTTATAAGAGGGGTGCAAATATCCCCTTCGCCTGGGTTCACCCCAGGCTACTAAGCCCCACCGCCACGACAAGGCTTGAACCATGGTCCTAACCTAACCTTCCCCTAAGTGCGGGTGGTACGATATGCGCGCGGCCGTCGTGGTCCACCTGACCGTCACGGCAAATGGCGTAAGGAACTGGAATTATCTCCTATGACTGCACTAACATCGTCGTCCTGACTATTCGAACCTGTGCCATGGTGTTACGGAGAGGGTCTGTATAGTATACCTTATTGATCGATTGCAAATCCATTTTTATTTTATAGGTGGCAAAGGGGTCTGCGAATCCACGGAGGACATGTCCTTCTCATACTCAACACACTTAAACTTAAAAAGAAATCAATAAAATGGAGGCGAATAAATAGAGTACATTAATCCTTCGAGTGTTCATTACTTTACTACGTTCATTACTTTAAAACGAATAAAAAAATATGTAAGTGGTTGGTTACTTATAAATTTAAAACAGAAGAAGGAATGTGTAAATTTTTATTATTGATAAAAATATACAGATTATATTTATACTTAAAGTAAATAACATCAATATATATTTGGTAACTACCAATTACAAATTCCTAACTCTATCCCTTATATACTTTATGAATCTCGGTAAATTTGAACTTGCTGTGTTAACAAGCACTTTATATTCCTTAGGCAGCTTCTTTTGTTGTCTCGCCTGAAAAAATAAGAATATACAGTTCAAAATAATTTAGAGACACTTAGTCTAAGATAATAAGACGTAAGTAGGTATTGCTCTTAGTAAATAATATATTACATAGTAGCAACTAAACATACAACAAAATGGTGCATTTCCCCACTTATCCCTCAATGAGTCACCATTATAGGTAGGTAATAAATGCGAGACAGGATAAATGTAATTTTTTTTTATGTGTGTTTGTTATTCTTACACACTAGACACCTACAGATGAAACTTCGCACATAAATATATTACAATTTGTAATAACATAGAAATACAATTTATAAAGAAAAAAATTAAATAGGGACATACCTTGTTTCTTAGAATAGGAGCTAGTGTTGATAATTTGTCGGCAATTTTAACCTTGGCAGCCAGGCCATCCGTCTCGTCCTCGGAGTACAGGTCTACTAGGGTGTCGATCGCCTCCGCCAACACCCACACCTCGGTCTCCTTGTGCGCCTGCTCCACTAGAAAGTCCGTTATCGTACATATAACGTTAGCTGTCGTCTCGTTCAAGTTATTGACGAGCAATAGCCCCAAAATTCCAATCATGCGAATTAGGTTTGATCGAATTTCAGCAACTTGACAGTCTCGTATACCGACCAGCATGATCTGTAAATAATTGAGAAACATATTAATTATTAATTAATTATTAGTTAACAATTACACATGTCAGCCACACAGGATTAGCAGGGTTGTGTTCTTCAAAGACATCAACTTTCCACCCTTTAGTTTGTTGATTTTGATGACTTGGTGCTTCTTTATATTATTTTAGTAATTGCTACCTACCTATGAAAATGAAAGTTATCATAAAATTGAAGGGTATTGCGTTGAACGCTCTTAGTTGCGGTGTCATAATTACAAGTTGCACCTTGCGATTTCAGCCGCATAAGCCACGAGACCACGTGTATGTACATACTCACTGTTGCTTGATGATATGTAAAGCCTAGTGTTCCTTGACAAACGGACTATCTAGCACTGAAAGATTTTGTCAAATCATACAATGGTTCCTGTGAATACTGCATTTAAACAAACAAACTAACTCTTAACTTTAATAATATTAATATCCATTTTATAGGTCTGTGTTGTGCCACATGTGCACATTGACAGTGTTAACACAGCAGCAATAATTCAATTACATTATACCTATTTCTTTACTGTAGCTGAATATTACTGACACAAATATTGAAGCACTGTCTGCATGAATTCAGTAAATAGGCCAGGGCTATGCTAGGGTGCCACATGCACTTTGTCAGAGTACAGGTGCCCAGAGGAATTGGCCCCTTTTGGCCCAAACGCTTCCTTGCTTACGATACAAAAACCTCATTTGAGGATAGTTTAGAGAAAAATAACTCACCTCAATATCTGACAGTGACATATCTTGAAACAATTTACACTGCACATTATTTCCATTTTGGCTGAGTTTAATTTTGTCTAAAGCAGCTCTCATGACAGCAGTTGCAGACTCCAGTATGTTCATGTCTTTAGAGTTCTGTTTGAACACAAGTTTGCCTGCATCAATCCACACTTTATAAACACCCTCTATACCACCAAGGTTTTCTACAGGCAGTGTGGATAGGATATTGTTTATGCATAACAAAGCTTTGGTCTGCAGAGTTAGGAGTCTGAAAATAGTGTTTATAAATTTTATGAATGTCCAGCAAAATGGAAAACAATCGATTTTGTTTTTGCACTTTGCATCTTACCAAAAGGATAATGACAATTAAGGAGTTTTCTATACATGTGTGAAGAGTTGAAGATTAGTAAGTGAATGTTAGGTTATTAAGATATTAGACTAGGTCCAACAGGGGTGGCTCAGGACCTTTTCCTGCAGTCCATGGTGGAGTGGGCGATAGACGTCGCGATCGTGGCCGAGCCGTACGCCGTGCCCTCCAGTCCAAGCTGGGCTGGGGACACCGACGGCTCGGTGGCAATCGCGGTGCGGCCTGGAGCCGGCCCCCCCCTCGTAGTCAAAGCGAGGGGCCGCGGGTACGTGGCGGCGGTTCGGGGAGAGGAGGCGTTCGTAGGGGTCTACTTCTCTCCGAACCGCAATCTGGCGGCCCTTGAACTGTTTCTCGGGGTTCTGGGGCCGCTGGTAGGGCAGCTAGCCCCCCTCCAGGTGTTCGTGGCCGGGGACCTCAATGCCAAGTCCACGGCATGGGGTAACCCGGTCACGAGCCCGAAAGGGAGGGAGGTGGAGAAGTGGGCGGTAGCTGCCGGACTGTCCCTCCTCAATACGGGGACAGTCCAGACGTGCGTGAGATGGTTGGGAGGTTCCGTGGTGGACGTCACTTTCGCCACGCCGGCC
>JAFELO010000206.1:402541-423051 GCA_017140195.1 Eumaeus atala
TATATATATATATATATATATATAGCATTCTACAACTTTAACTTAACAATACAATTTTTGGAACATAAAGTAATAATTCATATTTTACACTGGTAATTGTTCAAATACTCCAATGAGAGATTTACTCTCATTACACTCTCAATATATCAAAATGTATTGCAATATTTTATTATCATAATCATTTGATAGAGACGATAATATTTCATTATTCTCCCAATATATTTATAGGAGTATGTGACAAGTAAATTAATTTTTATAGCATATATTTCTAAATGTTAATATGATAGAATTAATAGAATTAAGCATTTTATTAAATAAAAATAGTAATAAATTGATAACAGAATAAAAACCGCTATAGTACCTGGTGAAAATAGCATATCAAAGGTGTCATAACATCATTCTCCATTAATAAATCACACATGTCCAGCTGCAGAGCTGACAGGTTCCTGAGGGAGCCAGATGCGGCATTTCTGACTGATCCTACAGCATCAAGAATTAAAGGTGCTACTATCTTGACTAAATCACGACTAATCATTTTCTGCAAAGTTTCTGGGTCTTCAATGTGCAACGCAAAGGTCTGTAGTCCACAATATTTTTCTTCAACATTTGCAGACTATAACATGACAATGACAAAAAGATAAACATATTTATCATCAAAAACATTTTAGAGATGATATGTTATCATGTATCAATACAAAATATTTATTTAAATAGTTACCAGAATTTGATCAATCATAGTCTGAACTAAAGTCTCTTTAGAATCCATTAAAATTTCTTCCTCTTCCTTATGTTCCACGGGTTCTTTAATTTTAGGAGTATTTCCCTTGCGCTTCCTTACTTTACCCATTTTAAATGTTTAAGTAAATAAGTCTCGGTAAAATAAATAAACTTAACCTACAAATAGAAAACAGCTAGCCGAACTCATACACCCGAGCACGTTTGTAAATTGTCATTTGTCCACTGTTGGAAAATGACGCTTGACATTGACTTGGACAGATATAGATATTTTATAACACTCTAACAAACGTAAAGAGATATAACAGAAACAGCTCAAACTCAAGCCCAATGAGTTGTTGTTTATTATGACAATTATAAGATATGTACATTATGATTTACTGAAAAAATCTATACGCTTTTTTCAACTTTTTGTTATATTTTACTTTTATTAAACTTGCTTATTTTTTTTAAGTAGGCTCGAGAACGGATGCTGCACGCTGGGGCCCCTCCAGCCCCGGTCCTCATCCTAGTGAGGGTAGTTTGAACTTTCATCAAGAGTATTTTGTTAAAGTGCTTCCTGTCTCTCAGCCTTCAGATGTTTAATATTGAATATCCCCATGTTTAAATTGGCCTTGCCGTGGCGCTGGGGACTAAAATTTAGCACCAAAATAAAAGTAGCTATATATGCTAAATATATTTTGCAAGAAAAATATGATGCTAAGTACGATGAAGAAATATAATTGTATATGTAATAAATAAATACACTTACAAAAGTGTCCTATTGAGTGGCAACTGGCAATGTGCTTGAAAACGTTTCTGCACTCTCAAGTTTCGGGTATTCTCAAAGCTTGTCTTCAAAAGTTTTGTCTACAATTACCATTATATGCTTACACTTACTAACTAACTTAAAATAATAAACCCTATGAATCGTGACAGCAAGGCAGCTGCCAGCCATGTTACAGTGGTACATGTGAACGTAAGTCATACCAAAACACGTTACTTACAAGGCCAAGAATGGTAAATGAACAAAATCAATAATGCATCAGGTGAAAATATTTCAACAGTTTTCATTACACTGGAATTGTAATATTTTAGAAAATAATTATTATAAATATTATTATATACCTACCCGCTATACACACGCCCACATTTATCTCGATTCTTTAATTAGGAGAGATTAGCTGGTTACAGTATATTAAGGGTGTACTGTGGATTATTGGACATATCTCAGTATTACATTTTAGGCTTACGCATGATATGAAATATAAAATATCATATACTATGTGTAGTTGTAAACCTAACTCATCCCTGGTTCCTAAGCACTATGCAATTTTTAACATAGTTGTTGATAGTTGACACGGTACCAAAGCTGGAACGTGCGCTGTGCCTACCTTACTTTACTCGCTAGTAAGTGGTACTAACGAAAGTATTGTTCTACGTGAATATTTACCTAGTAGATTTTTTTAGCAGTTCAATTTCATTAGGCGCTTTGGGAATTTTTGTAATGCGACACTGCCAACATAACAGGTCTACGACACATGTTCACAGATGGCGTTAGTCACTAAACAATGCATAAATTTTAGATTTGAGAGAGAAAATTTGAAGCACATTAGGCACTTTAAGACGAGAAAAAAAATATTCAAATTGTGTTCCCTTTCTCGTTTTAAAATGAATTCTAGGAAAACTCATGAGGCCATAAACAGCACTAAATGTTGGGATATTTAGCTAAGGCTCTAGGGAGTAGGGGTACTCCCTTCCCACTCACGGCGACGCACTTGGGTATACATATTAATTAATCCAGAGTCCAGCTTCAGTTGACGTAGAGACATTTATTTGAGGATATTAGATTCTTAAATGACCAGTGGATACGCACTGATGATGATATCAACTCGCGTAAATTGTAGTTGTAGGTAGGATGTAGGAATCATTTTAGATGTTTTTTACCCCCAAAGTTAGCTCGATTGAGACGTACCTACTGCCTATCCACAACGGGCAACCTGCGAAAGACAGATGATTATCATACGAAAACAATAATGATATTGAAGTAACGAATACGCCGACACCCGACGGCCGACCGGTATATAGGTACGGAGATCAATTGAAATATACTCTTTGTAAAATATGTCAAAGGTGCAAAACCTGTTTTGCCGCCCATAAAAACCATATAAGATAAAATGAAGCGACATTCTATAGCAAATAAGTCTTGGGTGCTAGATGCACTGTCGGCGCCTTTGAGAGTCGGCCGCCGGCTTCATTTACATAATCGCACGTAGGGCTACCAGCGCTATAAAAATTCTGATTACATACTCGTATCTTTCTGCTAAATTACATTAGCCATAATTATCTAACATACTGACAATGTAAAACATTATCATTGCATAAGCAAGTCTTTTATTAATATTTTTATACACTTTAAAAAGTGGATAAACGAGCAGTGTTTGATGATTACTGACGCCATAAATATTCACTTATTGGTAGTGCATATGTTTCCTTCCTTCTTTCCTCCCCATTAATGGACCAACGGCTGCTCAGAAACAACATGTAACGTAAAACATAGCTTCCACTTTACGGTGATATGTGTACTAGAGGTTTCTCCCTGGTAGCGCCAGCCTAATTCGGCTATAATCTAGCATGGCACTATTTTTCTAAATACTCATGTTATATCGATGCATTAAATAATATTATTTTAAAACTTTAATACACTTAGATAATCGGTAACTAGTAGCTACCTAAGGATAAATATATAATTAGGTTAGTCAATATGTAGCATATTAACAATACTATTTTAGTGTAGTGAGATACCATTCAGACAATGATTCAAACTGTCGAGTCATTTAAAATAGGGTGAAACAATATGTTTTTCAAGGCAGTTGGCAGCCCTAGTGGTCCGTTTGAAAATCTGGCCGGGGAACGGCTTGTCGTTACCAGCAAAGTTAGTGCTGGGCGCTTGTCGATAATCGCCACTTTTATTTCTAATTAAATAAGACCACTAACCAAGTTATTTATAATAAAGGTGTAAAGATGTATGGGTTTTGATTACTATTTTAATTAACATATTCAAATTTATTTTAAGATGGGTTGTTATTAAGTGATAAGTAAGTTTATTTTTAGTTTAAAATTTATATCTACCTGCTAGGCATGATATATAAGTTCCCCAGTGGGTATGTATAATATAAGAATATACTATTTACCGCAATCGGAATCATACGTCACGCCATCCGGAACTTTTTACACGACTGCCCACTTAACTGCACAAAGGAGGGTTCAGATGTTAAAATGAAAACAATTTTCACATTTGGGTATTATTATGCGTGTGTATGCAGTTGCGATTCAGGACTTGATTCATGCTGGGCAGAAACTGCTCAAATGTAATAAGTGCTTCTCCACGGTAAAAACATCAAGAAGTTGCTGAACTTAATAAATAAAAAAACCACACGACCGAAGTGAAACTTAATTGATTATACGAAACGTTATGTTGAAACCAGGTAGGCTATCTAATAGAAAGAGAGAAAAAAATATGTGCTTGCACCTATCTCGCTTGGTCTTCACTCGCCTAAAGTACCTACGAGGTATATACGAAACCAAAATCTCTATCTTCATAACTTATATCTCCCTCTCAATTTTCGTCAACCTCCTCCGTTCACACTATTCGTGAAGCTCGTGTCACTCATTCACGAGCTTACACACCAAGTCAAGCGTGCGGTAAGAAGTTTTACGAGTGCTAATAGTATTCCTGGCCTAATTCCGGCTACGGCGGCCATCTCCATAGGCACAAGCCAAGCCAACCGCGGAGTACACTATAATAAATGTGAAAGCAGACACAAGCGCTTTCTCTATACCCTCATTTCCCTATCTCGTGGACACGGAAGTCCTACATGACTAGAGAGGAATCTGACGCAGTACAGGTACTGCGTCTGGGTTCTGTACTCTCTCACTAGAGGTACTACCGCCTACTTTCTGATTCAAGGCGAGTATTTGAAATTAAAAGTAACACTTTCTGCTTAATTTGACGTTGCTACTAAAACAATTAATCTTCATTATCATCATAAAGTGGTATTTTCAGTAATAAGATAGTAACACTACTATATAGAGCGGTAAATTATTTTTAGACACATATTTTTGCTTTCAATGCAGACTCTAATTGTTCAGTTCATTCAGCTTCTTTCTCGGGAACGTTTCCAAAAGTACTCGCTCGAGGGCTTTTACCCACTCAGTACACATCTTATCTTTAGTACAATGTATATTATATGAATAAGAAATAAACATTAATATCAAAATATTGAATAATTTTCAATAATGCCACCAAAGGCAACTTGGTTTGGGACAGACTTCCGAGGGGAAACGGTGTGCGTTTATAAAAACGAACACTATTCTAAAGTGAAAAGTACGCAAGAGATGTAAAGTGACAGTAAGCGCTGTAAAGCGTTAAGAGTTATACTGAGTGTGAAATGTTCCACACAATTTGACCATACCATTGGCCTTATATAGCGTTTCATTCGTGATATGCTAATAGAATAGAGATTTAAACAAAAAGGCGAAGTTTTGTGGCTTACGTTACTAAAAGTTAAGATAGAAATTATTTTAGTTAGTACGTTTATGTTACCTACCAAAGAAGGTACATTGTGACCCCTTTAGGGGGATATTGTTATAAATGTTGAATCAATTTAATGGTTCTGGTGAAGAATACAACAATAACACTAATATCTTTAACGGCCAACAGACACCAAATTTATTACTGTAATAAAAGAAACGGCCGCTTTAAAGGTATTCGATATTTTCGCCATACTATTAGGGAGAGCGGAGTGCCGTGTGACGTCACTATTTTATTCCGAAGGAAGTTATTACAGACTAGGGATGCGCGATCTGCGCCATAGATGCGATTTTTCAAATCGTAATGTATCGTATTGTGGGTAGGACCGTTTTTTTTAGAAATACTATCATTGACAGGCGTCGTGGGTACTCGGGATCTGTTGCCACTTTACATAAAGTTAAGCTGGCAGATGCAGTCGTAGCTATTACAGATAGTAGCTATTACAATTTGAGATACATAATAATAATAATAATATCTGTAGACTTATTACACTACGTCAGCCTAGCTTGTGCTGCAGGTACTAAGACAACGGAAATATATTTAATATTTTTATATATTTAAGAAATATTACATATTTTAGACTTTTAATATACAAATACATATAGGACATATATAAACGTCCATGACTTTTGCAGGATTCGAGCCCGCGACCTCGGGCGTAACACGTGGACTAACCGTCACGTTACCAACTGAACCAGCCAGTCGTCAAACGACATATTATAATGAAACGCTGTACGCTGCTTAAATGTACTTATTAATTTCTATAAACTAATGTTGATGTTTACGAGAAGAATCGTTTGGGTTCAGGGGATACAAACTGTTATTCTTGTAGACCACAACATTCGTGTATGAAAAAATAATACATTGGCTTAACTGACCAACAAGAATAAAAATTGACATATTAATCTAGACAAACGAATAGTTATATAAGTGATAAGACCAAAGTAAAGCCATTTAGTTCAAAATGTAAATAAAGATTAAGCTCGTAACAAATAATCTTTTAAGAATTTCAACATACCGCGTATTTTGTGTAAATACGTAGTACGTACCTACCATTTTTAAGTATGCGTTTAAATTCGTACCATCCTATCTTTCAACAAAGAATTAATCACTTTCAACATTTCGATCCGAACTTTGAAAAGATCGAATCGGATCGGATCGGCGCATCCCTAGAGCAAAGTACGGCGCGGGCGGCGCCCGGTAGCCGCTTCACAGGCTTTCTTCATAAATCAAAATGTTGTTTTTGTGTCTTATCGACAGATAATCGGCGTTAGCTACCGGTACCGGCAAATCCTGTTTGCCTCCCTATTGACGATATCTATCTTTGGTTTTTTTGCCGGCTAATTACCTATATAACGATATCTACATATACCAAAATCATCAAAGCTCCTGTTATCGGTACAAAATGTATACTATTAAAAACCTTTTTTTACTGAAGATAACGCAGTATTTTTTAACTTACTTCACAAATGGTCACTTAAAGAACCAAAGCTATGAGGGAAAAAATCGGTGGATCGTCTCGAGATATTTGTGGAGACGCGGTCGCACACGCTGGTCGGTGCCAGGGCAGGGACGAGAGAACGCGTCGCAAATGAAAGAGAGGATGAATTTGTGGAGGGTATACGAAGGAGTGCATTCATGATGGAGAAGGAGAGATGTGAACCTGGCGGCAGTTCCTCGAGGACGTCGGCCGCTGTGGGGCCGAGAAGGTTTTGATAGCGGTGGAGGCTAACCTAGACTCGACGGTAGCCCGCCAGAGGAGGTCTGCGCCTACAGACGGGACATCGAGGAGGCGCGTAAGAAATCGGCCGAAGACACAGGAGCAGCCACGAATACGGCCGACTTCATGAAAGAAGTTGCCCAACTGGTGGGCAATGAAACAAGTGCAGCGGCTGGCACAGGAAACAAGTGCAGAGATTGCGGCGAAGAAGGCGGCTCCGGTGGACACTTCCGTCAACTCTGTCCAAGGAGTGGAACGTGACCTGCAGATACTTCCGTCCCTTGCTCAATCTGGGATCCCGTCCCTTGATCTTGGGAGAGGGGCAGGAGACATGGAGGACGTTCGATCCCTCCACCTCAAAGAGGAGGAGTGAATCTCAGGCTTCAAAGTGGCGCTCCTTCGCTCCTAGGCTGTAACCTTAAAATTACGGCCGGAGGCTGCGGGTAAGAGGGCGACATACGCTTCGGCACTGCTGAAGGCCGAAGCCAGGTGTACCTCAAGGAGTTGGGCATCGGTTCACTCCGGATCCAAAAATCGGCGACCGGGGCGCGGCTGATTGAGCTACCAAGCTCCACAAGCAGCAAGAAGGCTGGTGGTACTTGCCGCTCGTCTTAGGGAGGTCATAGTGGAAGAGGCAGAAGTGCTCAGGCCCGAGAAAAAGACCGGCAATAGGGTCATGGGCCTGAGCAAAGCGGTTACCGCGGAGCTAAAGAGGTGCGCCGTAACCCGGGCTAGGTCCTCATGCGAAACATATGCACGAGGCAGTTTGGCTGGGGTACAGCGCACGACAACGACGGCTAAGAAGCTGCTGCGGGCCGGGAGCATAGCGGTAGGGTGAAGCCGCGTCAACACCCACCTTATAGCGACACGAGTCAAGCATTGCTTCCGGTGCCTGGGAATCATACGTGCCCCATACGTCGCCAGCACCTTGTCAGTCCAGTCAGAAAGCCACCAGGTACACCACTACCGCGAACTGTGTGCAATGGATACAAGCAGGCCGGCCGTTTACGTGATATGGGTATGGCGTGCAAACCGGCGGGACGGCTCCCCAAATTGGGATATCTATCACTCGCGGGACGGCTCCCCAAATTGGGATCCGAGTGGGGTCGATGGACGTTGAGATGGCCTAAAATACCCGGCCATCTCAGCGTCCTCTAGGCGGAAGTCGACCACTCCACCGGGGCTCAAGAACTCTTCCGATAGTCCATGGCGGAGTGGGAAGTTGACGTGGCGGTTATTGTCGAGCCATACACGGTGTCCTCCAATAGCCCACACTGGGCGGGGGACACCGACGGCGTGTCCGAAGGCGGGGGGCTGCGGGTACGTGGCGGCGGTTCGGGGAGAGGTGGCACTCGTTGGAGTTTACTCTCGTCACATAGCAACCGGGTGGCCCTTGAACGCTTTCTCGACGTTCTGGGGCCGCTGGTGGGGAAACTAGCCCCCTCAAGGTGTTCGTCCCTGCTGAATGTGGGGGCAGTCCAGACGTGCGTGCTTTGGTGGAAAGGTTCCGTGGTAGCCGTCACGTTCGCCACGCCGGCCATCGCACGTAGAGTGGAGGGTGGAGACACTATCGGATCACCGCTACATACGGTTCGAGGTGTCTCCAGCTTCCGTTCGTCTGACGGTTTCCGAGTTGGGCGCTTACAAGGCTCTACCGGGCAGTGGCAGAGGAGTTTCCCGCCGCTCAGAGTTTGAGTCGGAGTTTGGGGTGGACGAGGCGGCTTGGCCGGCTTTGCGAAGCATTCACTGTGATGTGCAAAGCGGCCATGCCACCCGTGAAGTGCAACTCCCCCCCCCCCCAGCGGCGGTCTACTGGCGGATGGCAGATATACCTGGTCTCCGGGCCGCCTGCAACGGCACCAGGAGGCAGAATACCCGTAGGAGAGGGAGACGCCCCCAGGACCTCGACAGGGACGACAGGCTGCGCAGGATCTACGAGGGCAAGGTGAAGATCCTACAGCAGGCCATATGCTGAGCCAAGGAAGAAAAAGAAGAACGCGTCGTGTCCAGACGGGGTGTCCGGAAGCAATTTGACTCGTTTCCGAAGGAAGGTCGGCTCTGCCTGTTACCAAAGGCGGGGCGGGCCCTGGACTTAGCATCGTCGATGCGGCCAGTGGTGCTGTTGAACGAAATGGGAAGGTCTTTGAAAGTATTTTTGGCCTCCCAGCTAGTTACTGGAGCTCGGGACCCAGACTGGGACGACTAGTTCCTCCGAGGTCTACCCCTCCCCGGAATGGGTGCCATCTGCTACGCGGATGACACCCTCGTGTATGCCCAGGGAAATGATTTCAAGGAGGTGAGCGGCTGGCGGAGGTCGGTGTATACTTCGTAGTCAGCCGCATTGAGAGGTTGAGGCTTCTTGTCAGATTTAACAATTTTCGTGCCGGGCAAACGGTTAGCCTTGGTTGGCCAATTAGGATCAAATACGGTTCAGTGAAATTCCACCAGAGAATGATCGTCGTTTTACGTTATTCAATAAAGCTATCCGCATTGAAGCACAATAGGTAATTATCCACCTCTTTGATAGTTTTTAGTTCCCAATTTTAACACTCGCAGCGTCAATATCAAAAATGACATGACAACAAATAACGCGACGAATACAGAGAAGCCCTCCTCTTTCGCGCGACCGGCCGCAGGGAATCCCCACCGGGGGCCGTTCTGCAGATCGAAGAGGATAGCGTCAGGATGAGCCCGCACTTCGCAATGGTACTTACAATAGTTTAGATTTGATTAAGATGTAAAAAAACCCAATTTCGTCACTCATTGACTTGCTGAAGTACAATCATCAAAACTATAGGGCACTTTCTGATGTCCTAGAAAGTTCAAATTTATCATTTGAGTAAATATAAATTAGTACACAAACAACAAAAAAAATCAAAAGCCTATTAGACCCTGACTTCTTGAGGAGTGGAATGTGGAGCGTATAAACATACAAGAATTAAACTGTTTTTTTTATATTTAGTATAGAATTAAAAATATATTCGCCTGATTATACGTTAAAAATACCTGTATCAAAATTTTAAAATTTTTCCGTTTTACTCAAAATAAAGTGGATAAAGGTTTCTTGTCCTTTCGCAAACTTTGATGCTAGATCGATTCCTTGTTATAAATAATAAAAGACATATTTCAGAATTATAAGAAATTACCCCCAACCATTAAATTAGGGGCGACCCCCTAATTTGGAAGTATGTTCGGATTTACCTATAAGTGCACTTTGGAGATCTAAAATTTACACAAGTACACAAACTTCTTACTATACTACCAATTAACGGTTACGGTTTAAAATAAAGCCCAAGTCTGGAAAGCCAAAATAATGAACTTTTCATTAAATAAAGGGCTTTCATTAAAAAAAGTTAATTATTCGACATATTTATCGTCCTAGCTATGATATTATGACTAGGTATTAATATTATTATCCCTGTTAGCACTGCCCTCAGCAAATATTTTCAGGCCTAAAGTGAATTGAAAGACATGATCCATAAAAGTTTTAAACGTGCACTGTCACATTAGTTTAATGTTTTCCACAATATTCAATTAATGATTGAGTAATTACCATTATTGTATCACTATCTATTGATTTTCAACTCATTATACCTCAAAAATAAACGTAATACGTTCTCTATTATAGCCCTTAATAAGCATTTGGGTTTCATCATTTCGATCAAGAAAGTATTATTTCTTCAATTAAAAGTTAATTGTCGTTTTAGAATTCCCTTTTTTTTTATATGCATTAACATTTTTTAATGAGTTTGAGTAGTTAACTGAGAGATGGACGTGGCTTATGCGTACAGGCGGCACGGCGCGGCGTGTCAGCACATATACTCTGCCTAATTGCTCCCCCGCTGTGTGATGGATGGACCCGGCCCTGCCTTTTACCGCACACTCCCTACGCCGAAGCGGACCCCCAGGCTTAAGGGTTGTTCCCAGAAATTCCATTATCGTTCGCTTCGTTTCATTCGACAGTGCATTGACTGTTGCTCTTGGAATTTTGAAACGTACGATTTTGGTACTCCAAAACAAAAGATAGGATGCAAAAAATGTAATTCTTTTACAGATTACATAATGTGTCGGCATTGCAGTGTTCGTTACTCACATAAAAGGTCTTGTTTGCTTTTTGTATTCCGAGTTTTTGTTGCATTGTCTTGTTCCCTTGCCGCGAAAGACTAAATGATAAAGAATTTGGAAATAAATACGAAGAGATGTGAGTCAGCAACAGAGACCTGACGATGATTATGGTTTATTGGTTTTTTTTTTACATTAAGAGGGATAAACGAGCTGTTTGAACATTTAATGACTACCAACTCCCATTACATTCTGTATAATTTTTATACCGATGCGTGGGCTACGCATCTCTCTCCTTCTCTCATACTCTCAAATGGAAAACCAAGTCACTAACCGAAAGAAACACGACACCGAAGATGTCACTTTTCGGCGATATCGTGTGATTGAGAGGTGGTTCGTGTCGGCCCATTGCAGCATGGCACTACATATTACTAAGTTTTTGAAGTTAAAAAAATATTTTTGAAAGTCCCGGTTAGTGTATTCGGAACTTACCTGGCAAAGTAACTCCTAAAATCGTTTCTCGGTTTTCGTTAGAAAACTTTTGAGCCTCTTTTGTCCGCCTGTTAAGAACTGTAAGTGTGTTCGTGAGTATTGCTGTAGTTACATATAACATGATGTCACCAGCTGTACCCCGTCTTTTGACCCGTATACAATTTGGCGCCAGGGAACCGTTCATTTTTATCGGGGTACAAAATTATTTTCATGTTATTCCAGAATGAAATCTTCACCTGTGCTGAATTACATCCGTATTTAGTGCCACTCATGATCATCGGCCCGCCGCTCACTTACATGTTTTGATTTCATTTTAAATCTCAATTAGTTAGACCAGATTGTCCGGCAGGCTGGTGCTGATCGTGAACAGCTACCTAGCAAACAGGCAGTTCCGCTACAGAGTGGAGGGCCGTCTGTCTTCCCCTCGTCCCCTCAGAGCTGAAGTTCCTCAAGGATCGGTCCTCTCTCCCACCCTCTTCAATCTGTACACAAGTGACATACCGCGACACCCCGGCGTACAGCTGGCGATGTTCGCGGACGACACCGCACTGTACACGTGGTACCTCCCCAAATTCGGAGCCAAGCTACTCCAAAAGGCCGTCACTGAACTCGGTGAATGGTTCTTAAAGTGGAGAATAGAGGTAAACGCAGAAAACAGTAAGTCCATACTCTTCTCCCGTACCCCGCCCTACCACAAACGTGGAAACATGCCCGCCATCATGCTCTACGGTAACGTGATACCCAGAGCAGAGACGGTAAAGTACTTAGGCCTCACGCTCGATAGGTCGATGAGCTTTAAGAATCACATTGACAACGTTCTGAAAAAGGCACGGCATGTCCTTTTCAAATTATATCCACTCATTAACAAGAAGAGCAAAATGGCTTATAGACATAAGCTCACCTTGTACACTACATGCATACGACCGATCGTGTCGTACTGCAGTGCAGCTTTCGCGCACATAGCCCCGACCCAAATAGAACGTTTGCAGAAAATGTAGAAGACATTCTTGCGCATGGCCACTGGATGTCCGTGGTACATTCGTAACATCGACCTACATTGCGACTTTCAATTAACATCGATAAAAGGACACTTCAAAGAGCTGTCTCAAAAGTTCTTTGACCGTGCTCTTAATCACAAAAATAAACTAATCGTTCAAACGTCGGAATACGACCCGACGTTAATAACCGATTCTCGTTACCGTCGGCCGAAGCACGTACTGCACGACGCCGACGACGCGATAGCCATAGCAGTTGCTAAGTCCGCCCTTGCACACAAGCAAAAACACACCCAGACACGCATCCGCAGCAAAATGCCAATAGGGCAAACCCACGGATAGCAGGTTTTAGTCGGTAGTAGGTAGTAATTATAGCTACACGACCTGACCCGACAAACTCTTCAGGCCCCTTGGGTCGGTTGGACAGTGCATAAATGCATTCTCTTCCTGCTAGAACCAATTCGATATACACCGCTCGTACCGGTCGAGCGTTGAAACCTTACATATAGTTACACAGCCATAAGACATATGACCGACCGAATGACAAACTCACACACCGCTTACGGAAACGAGCCCGGGTTCGAATCCGTAAGACGTGAGCTTAGATAAATGTAGAAATAAAATAACCCGATCTTAGAGAGCTCTAAAAACAAAAATAAATCATTATCACGGCTTTTAGCCGATTTGAAGCGCAAATCGACCCCACCCGTCAGAGGGTGGGGGAGGAGGCCGGCCTCCTCTGACAAGCCAAACCGAAAGACGAGCTCAACTTTTCCTAAACACGTCCCGTAACATTAAACGGCATCGTGCGCGCGCCGTCCCACTAGCGTGGGGAGGGGGACCGCTCCCCCTTTTCGGTCCCAAAAATAACCACGATAGGGTAATGTCCACTAAAATTCCGGTTTGCATCTTCCCATCTGCGGGAAAGGAGGGGGGTCTGTCCCCCTATCGTCTACCTATAACCAGAAGACAAAAAGTCTTCCGTAATCAGTCGAACTGTTAGGGCTGGCCAAGTGCCGCCAATCAGCAGTAGGTCCCTCCGAAAAAGAAAAAAAAAATAGTTAGACCAACAACCGCTTTCTATAAATACAGCAAATGAAGAGTATGTCGACGCCCGCAGACGTGTTGCCCTCCTTCTTTCCTACCATCTAATGGACCTTCGGAAACTCTCAAACTCACGAATTGCAACAGGAATGCTGTCCTCCTCGGCTGTTATGGCTCAATTCGGACACGAATTATCTCTAACTAATTACGTTGTAAATTTCATCATAGTATTATTTCAAGCGGTATTAAATAGGTATTAATGAACATCGGCACTAAGTATATATTATTATTTTGTTATATTATATTATTTACATAGATAGGCACCAAATTTTATACAAAATTACGAAAGTAGAATCTTTCTCATTTCATTGGAAACAATTACGCTGATTCTTTTTCCGAAAAGTCTTCCTAATTATATAGGATCATCCCCAAACGACCTTACCATAGAAGCATTCCTATAACATTATTGTAAGATATTGAGCAGAGATGCATCCACAACATAAGCTCAAAATTATTGAATTCTTACTGAGATCGGCTACACGAGCGAAGACTCCTCATCATATAGGTACGCGATACTCACCTGTAGGTACATCCTCAGAAGTAATTCAGGTTGTATTATATTAAAGTAATTGAGAGGGCAACCGGTGTACTTCATGGCTGCCCTTTCACGAAATAATACAGTCGATAAAATACCAAGTTAATAACCCTTATTTCGATACGGCTTCACCTTAACGCAATAAAGGGGTGTGCTGTATCGATTACACGTCAACAAAACCACCTTTTCCGTTAGTAATAAATGGAAGGGAAGATGAAAAAAGTAAATATTTAGACGGAATCGATTATTGTGTGGCACCGGACGGGTACGTACGTCGCTTGTATTGTAAGCACAGGATGGGATCTCCGACGGGATCACGTAATCTCGTTTGTTCTCAAATCTCACGTCACAGCACAAAAACCTTCAACTCGAAAGGATCGATCGGATCGGAAATCGAGAACGTCTAGTGAATGCTGCTCCAATTACGTATTGAAATGGGATCAAGCGCATTTCCGCAGCTCAATCAGCGCGCTTTGTTGTTGCAGTGTTGGATATTTATATGTCTATAAATTATACGTAACATCCAACACACGTTAGATCTACAATTTAGATATGTAACATCGAAATTGATTCGGTCGTCGACAAAACTCTTTGAAGTAGTTTGGTGTATTTCTATGAAAACATTTGAAGCATTTCGGATTCGGATTGTAGTGAACAAATTTCGGAAATCGCTCTGAAAATTATCGAAATGTATCTTGGGACCTCAAAATGACAAAATCTATTGTGAACTTGATATCAAAAACTTGGTTTCAATCCATTAACTTCCCTTTTGAATTTTCAAGGGACGTTTCAACTACTTTAATTGTGTGCACACCCTACGTGTAACCAAAAACGTAATTTTCGTAGACTACACGGCTGGCATGTATATATGCTATAGCCCTTGGAATGTAACAACATCTTATTGGTTCGGATTGGGAAGGTAAATTTATTTTTAGCGGATTGATCGGAGTTTCTGATTAATTCGGTAAAAATATTCTTATGTTATTTTTATCATTAGATAACATCTTACTTGTGTAAGAGCCTGAAGAGTTGGTTTGCTTTAGTGTAGGTAATAGTACCACATGTAACCTAATTCAAAAGAGTAGTCCTGGGGTCACTCTTCTTGGTCATGGGTTGCAGAACGTTTTCTTTCAGGGACTTGGTATGCAAAAGTTTATATAACGAGTCAACGTACCAATGTTATAGCGAAGGTTGATATATTAATAATGTCTCGTATGGCTATTGAAATACATACCAGGCATATTAATAATATGTATGTTCAAATACATAACAGTGATATAATCACGAAGATCGAATTAGGATCTAATTGTTGTGTTGGTTTTGGTCGTAAGGGATAAGTGAAATGAAACATTCAGAGCACGAGGGTCCACTTTTCACCCTATGGCGCCGGCGTGTCGGCGCGCCGCGAGACTGTGCAGGGACTGAAGAAACCGCGCCGGATATTGCGGTTGCGTTTGTTCCTGCTTTTTTACTGCACACACACACACACATAGAACCTTTGTAGAAATAATTGTATTACTTTTAATTTATATTATTAACTATAGATATATTTTAAAATATTCAATTTAATTTACTTTAATCCTCGCTAAATAGATACGAGATTGCTTATTGGAGGGAAGGAGGACAACGCATGATAACAATAATGCAGATGTTTATGGGTGTCAGTAACTACTGTCAAAAGACTCCGATTACTCATTTGAACCCAATACTATAAAAAAGCACTGGAGGGTTCTGATACTGAAAAGCTTTATCTACTACTTTCTTCTATTGTTATTTTATTACTAACTCTGTCTAATTTTAAGTTTGTATGGAGAGATATAACTTTCGGCTCGGCAAACTTATGGAATTTATGATCGTCAAAAAGTGCAAAGTAGTGCCTACAGCAGCCTCGCATATCGGAGATAAGTACGAGCACAAAGTCCGCACGATGGCTTCAGTACTGGTAAATGGATCGGGAGTTCTGCGTCACATACTTCACCACTTCGGCGACACCGGCACAAGGGCATCAAAGTTGCTACACAACAGCAATGTTGTTCTCACTGGAGATGCTGAGAGAGGAGAGATGAGGTACGCACACCTAGAGATTCGATTTACAATAATAATGGCCAAACCTGGGTACTTTATGATACTCGACAACTATTAAAAAAATATATATATTTATATTATACAACGTAAGTGGGCATTGTACAATATTTAACACCTACTTTTTATTCTAAACTTCGTGAATATAGATCAATCTACGAAACTTTACGAATTTGAACAGTTTTGATTTTTATCTTTTGTCATTCCTTTTTTATTAATTATTCAAAATTTTCGACAGCTTAGGCTTCATACGTCATCAATGGCACAAAGATGGCTGTCAGCCTTTGCCTATATTTTATCGTTTTTTTCTATACTCGTAAATGTCAAATATGTCATGTTAAATTATTAAAAAAACACCTACTTATAAAAAACTCATAGCTATCAAGCAATAAAAGCCGGAGTCGCGAATCAATTTGACAAAGTTATGACTCATAGTGAATAGTATTTATTATTTAAATTGTGTTAACTGATATTAATGGCGTGGGGTGTGTTTTGCTATTATAACTTGACATTTTTGGCATTTGCTGTCACATAAAAAAACGTTAAAATACAGGCAAAGGCTGACAGCTATCTTTGTCAGTTATGACGTAACCGAGCCTAAAAGCCATCGAAAAATTTAAATTATTAGAAAAAAAGGAAACGACAACGAAAAAATGAAAACTGTTCCAATTAGTTTATTATATTGGTCTATATCTGCGAAATCTAGAATAAAAATTAGGAGCTAAAAGTGTACAATGCTCATTGCAAAAGATTTTACTATCTATATTTATTGCACTCTTCATACAAAGTCATGAAAATATGACACCACATGAAAGCGATAGAAATTTGCATGCTCAAATATCAAAGGTAGGGCCTTTGAGCTTCGTCAGGGCGCGTCAGCTGTATGGGCGAGTAGCGGCCTCCTGGTCTAGGTAACCGTAAAGTACGAATTTGAAACACGAAATAGGTATCATTTTTTCGGTTCGGAATCGTGTACTGAATACGCTCGATGACTTTGTACAGTGTCTTACAAACAGCCTGTATAGAAATGTAATTAATAGTATATTTTTATAAGACACTATCATACAGCTGTGACGAGATTCGAAACGGCCTTCGCGACCTATCACCCAACGTCTAATGTAAAGTGCTTGGTACTCGTATTTCCTTTTCGACACCAATGGTCGTCAAACATGAGGTGTACAACTTTGGATGACCGTTAAAAATGTGAAAGTAATTGAACATAAATCTATAAACAACATCCCTTTTAATTATACAGCATAGCGAAGCATTATGGAAATGTAAAATGTTCTCACACTTCACATTCTTTGGCTCGAAAAAGATATAGAAGCGATTATGAGTAAGAAACACGGCATTGCGACCGATTTGAGCAGGCCTTTTCGCTCTTAAGTCGCATCATACCGCTCGAAGCCTGTGAAAAGGGTTTGTGACAGTCTACATTGTTTAATGAGCAGAAAGGGCAATGAAGTGCAACGCATCTGCATACTCTTTGGTTAAGGCTTATAACCTTCAGGAAAGGCACCAAAAGGCCCTGACTAGTCAATATTCATGATAAATGAATCCACAGTGACCTCACGTTCTTTCCCATTTCCACTCTCCCACAGGCCCCGGACTGGACAGTGGGTAAAAGGTGTCAATGACATTTTTCTAGATTATAAATCAAAGCAGTAGGTAAATCAGCAAAGTGATACCAATTAGTTCAGTGTTCAGTTCAAATATTTTCTTACTCTGCAAAAGAGCCTCTTGATAACTCAAAGGCCGGCAACGCGAAAGCTATCCGGAGTTGCAACTATCTGTGTTCGCCGGGGATCACTTTCCTTCCAGTGACCCGACTACTTATTTCCCTCCTATATACTATCCTCTTATACTTATTTTAGTAAGAGGCAGCCACAGCCGAATTGCAGACGGGGGAAAATGATCGGGGATCATGCCAGCCCAATACGGTTGCAACACCGACGCTGCAATGTAGCCAGGTACATCTCGCTCACATACCGTCATAAAGTGACAGCCATGCTGTCGCGTTTGTGAGTAGCCAGTGTCCAATCCACTGGAGGTAAGGAGGAAAGAAGAGCGACTTATTAGAGGGAAGCCTGCCATATGTATTATGGCAATGTGGATGTCTCTTGGCGTCGGTAGTCGTCAAAAGGGTCAGATTGCGCGTTTGCACCCCTCGTTTGCATCGTTGTTAATAAAAAATGGTATTCTATTAAACGTCAAACGCCCATTATAGGTATAGCAAGAATTAAAAATAATAGGTGCCCTCTTAAATAATAAGTGCCTTCTTAAAGTTAAACCGCACATAAATTACTCTTGAATTAAATAAGCGACTGGCAGCATTACGCTTTGTAGAAACGACAACAAACTTATATAAACAGCCATTATTTACCTGGCGGAAACGTAGACAGTAAAACCTTCCTTTTATTTACATCTCTCAATGATAATTCTTTCTTCGTTTACACTCGCACGATAATATTTCTTCCTTTATTTATATTACGGCAATAATCCCCGACTTATTTACACAAGTTGATAGATAAAAAGCGATAGCGCGGCGGCGCTCTTGACATAAGAAAGAAAACAAAATAAATAAAGAGATCCGGGCTCTGGGGTCGGCCGTGTAACACCGGGGGTTGGCTGTGGCTGAGCTGAAGCAAACACTCGCTGCCCAAACTTGATTCTCATCAACGCACTTTATTTAGAGCTCATTGAGTGCATATTTTTGGGACATTGCTGTGTTTCAGGTGAATTTGCTATTATTTGGGAAATACATATCTCAGGCTGACATAACACTGGTTGAGTGTTGGCTATTGATCAATATGCTAGCGCGTTTCCTGTGGTTTATACGATTCCTGGCGATTGGACGTGACATAGGAAATAAAATAAATAAAGACATCCGAGCTCTCGGGCCGGCCGCGTAACACCGGGGGCTGGCTGTGCATGAGCTAATGTAAACACTCGTGAGTTGCGACACAAACTTAACTCACAGGAGGGCCTATGAGTTAAGTATAGGTTATGTTTGTAAGACATTTTTTGGCTGTAGTGGCATGTCAATAATCTTCTTATCCGGTAATATCGTGCTTGTGATCTCGCCTCTACACGTATTTTAATACGTATTTTATAGTATAAACCACAGTGTAATATATTTTGCAATTGGAGACGTCGAGAAAGCGGATAGCCCAAGAATACAAAGTGACAACTACTATATATCTATACCTACACATCCACGCAATCTGACCAGTCCCGCTTTTCTAATTGAGTGACAGTTGCAGGGCCGGCTTAGTACCTTCGTAGTGGTCTTCACACTAGTAAAATGAGAGCGAGAGCTTCTCCGAACCTGCCCGACCTTAGTCAGCTAAAATATGATACCGGAACTACTTCTTAGTAGCAACTGGCGATTTGTCCCGGCACGCCGCGCATAAGTGAATAATAAAATACCTGTTTAAAATTCCTATGTCTAAGATACTTTACACCGAAACAGTCGGAAACGAAAAACATATCCTGTAATTATTTGTTTATTATTAATCTAGCGATCCACCTCGGCTTCGTTCAAAAATAAATTATACACTAAAAATTTTCTAGGTCTCTACCATATGTGAAAAGCTCATGTCTCAAAATAGTTCAGTTGATTTTGATAGAATCGATCACATACCGGCAGACAGATTTTGGGGACTTTGTTTTATAACATGAATGGATTAATACATGCTTTATGACCAAATTAGGCTACGGTTTAGCTAAAAGCTGACGCGTACGCCAGAAACTTAGACAGGTTATGTCACAAACAAACTATGTTTAAAACGCGATTGCGTTTATGACGATTCCCCGCCGAAAATAAACAATTGACTTTGTACTCTGTACTCCGTCGAGCTTAGTGAATACGCAGACGCTACGCTATACAGATTACAAAATCTCCAGAACGATAATACTAACTGACCGGCTACACGATAACTCGAGTGCCCGATTTAAAATGATTTAAAGACACCCGCGCAATTGGTTAATACAATAAATCAAATATATAATTGACGAGTAATCGAAAACGATAATAAATAACGTAATGTTGTTTTCAGTGTTGTGTTGTGGCAGATACGGGTGCTCACGAACGGGTACCGTGTAGGTTGAGAGTGTAACATACTTGACACTAGGTACCGTGTAGGTATGAGAGTGTAACATACTTGACACTAGGTACCCTGTAGGTATGTGAGTGTAACATACTTGACACTA
>JAFELO010000206.1:423320-502358 GCA_017140195.1 Eumaeus atala
GGTACCGTGTAGGTATGAGAGTGTAACATAGTTGGGACTAGGTACCGTGTAGGTATGAGAGTGTAACATAGTTGGCACTAGGTACCGTGTAGGTATGAAAGTGTAACATACTTGACACTAGGTACCATATAAGAGACGGTTATGTATCTTGATTTTGATGGCAGAAAACATATATTGCTTTATATTGTACGTCTGTCCGTCCGCATGTCACATATATTTTTCTCGGAGATTATGACACTGTATGTTTAAAATTTGGTAGATACATTTTTTTATAGTATAGGGGGACAAATGAGGAATCGGGCCTTTTTGTTACTACCGTCGCCCATGAACATCTGCATAATTACAATGCCGATGTGTTGTCTTCCTTTTGACCTCCCCCCAAGTGGGCCGCCGGCTACTCACGAACCGCACGAAACGCGACGCTGAAGGTATCACTTTGAGGCGGTATCATGTGAGCAAGAGTTAACTCCCCGGTCGTGCCGGCACAATTCCGCTGCAATGCAGCATGGTACCACCTCACACCAGGTAGGTAGGTGTCTTTTATAGACCGATACAAAATTCTTTACTAGGATTTTGAAAACAAAAATCATTATTTCATACACCTAATGTAACCGAGGATCTTTTTTGACAGGGCATATCCGTGTATACGAGTATATCATTGAATATGTCTTTCTAAGTGGTGAGGTTTACAAGAAAGTTTTCTTAATTATGCTAATATTTTACGAGATATTTGCCCCTAAAGTGTTAAAAAGTGCTCCCCTGTAACTTTCAAACTACCGAGGACGAAATTGTAAAAAATGTGTTGTACGGTTTAAAGGCAAATTGCTTATGAAACAAAATGGCCGACCATAACAAATGGCAGAGCATAGTCTTTGCTGATGTTTATGGATTTCCCCCTCATCCACCATCTGGTAATCCAATTACACCTTTCCATCTACTGAAACTTTGGGGCTGTTACATAGCGATGGCAGCAAGGAGTGGGGCATCTTAATTAATAATAATAATCTTAGTGCCTCATGCCCGGGCTGAATCTCTCAGTTATAGAAACCCGCTGTTGTGGTTGGGTGGGGCAAAATATGTCGCTATTGTGATTAAATTTGTCTAACAGATCAAAACATATTCTTAGTATACTAATGCTAAGTCTACCACCGATCTGCTAATACTACTTGGGCGCGAGTAGGAGCGAACAGTTGAGTTATAAATTTCTGAAGCATCAGGCAAACCTACGTCTAGAAGACAAAGGTATGGAAAGAAAAGGATGGAACCAAAGGGCAAAAAAAATACTTTGTTTTAGAATATTTTTGCGCAGACTTTACATAAATTTTATTTCACGAAAGCAGTACCGATAAATACGAATGTGCGCAGCATAATGGATCCGTTCCGCTAAGTGATTCGATTTCGATTTTCGACGTCGAACGCAGGCTTTTTTCATTACAATCCCCCCAACCGTAAAATGGAAATAAGAGGAATATTTACAGCTAGCTGTGCGCGCGACTGTGCTTATTTAATAAGTGTATCGTCCGTGTTCTTTATTATTTTAAATTGAAATGTGTACTTGTTGCGTCTGAATTTCATAGTTTTTATTATATTCATAGTATTGTAACGACAAAGGGTTTGTGTTAATGAAATAGATACAAAAAAAATTGTTTTAAATTCACGTCCAAGTGTGTAGAACTTAGAAGTAGGTATATAAGCTAGTGCAAAAATCAGAATATCTTTTTATTGTATAAGATTCAAATTTAAACACCATAGTTTAAAACTATACATACGTAATTCTATAATACTAGGGTTTCTCAAAGTCGGATACGCGTACCACTAGTGGTAAGCCATTGAGTCAGGGGGGACCTACGCGATACAGTTTATACATTGTACTTATGTTAAGTTTTTATTCCTCTGTATTACGTATGACGTATATTAATGGCTCCGCTGTGGTCTACACAGTCTACTTGGGCTACATGGGGGAATAAGTTTGAGAAACCCTGCCTTAGACGCTAGGAACCCCAGGTAGATGGGCACAACGGCACTAACTAGTTGTTGCTGGAAGTTATTAAGTCTACCATCATCATAAATTTTGTTGACAAACACTGTTGAACATAAATGTTATAAGAACCTCTATTTTCCGTCAATTCTGAGTAAATTTACCTGACATTAATCAGAATAGCAGAGTCTAAGTAAATATAGGCTTTTATAGCAAACTTTGCCGTCCGACGCGTATATGAAAAGTTTCATTTCAACTTTTCCTAATTATGAAGAACGTAATAATTCTGTAAATTGAACAAAGATGTCTCTATTTTTCCGAGGAAATGCTGTTATTATTTATTTGTCGTTCGGTCGGACCAAACTCAGCAAGTTGGCGATGTCACATCCCCATGCCTCGGAGAGCACGTTAAGCCGTCAATCCTGCGCCTGATTTCTCTCCGGTTGTGCCTGAATGCAGCCTCATCGGAATAGGAGATTGAGGAAACAGGGAGTGCACTTGTGCCTGTGCACACATTTGTGGACTATAATATGTCCTCCGCTAGTCTCTATAGAGAAGGCCGCCGTGGGCGAAATTCGTCTAGGGCGACATTACATCTATAATGATGACACGAAACCTAAACCTAGGACAGGTGCTGATTCATGGGAATTGAAAAATAATTTTATAACAATAAATATACAGACGGACATCCATATTACAACGTTCATACAAGTGGCACTCACAAGGTATATAAACCTGGCCACTATTGGTGAAATAATTTAGTTCGTGAAAAGATAATTATACTATTGTTTGTTCATTTAGATCGACGTTTCGTTTCACATACATTATCCCTAGAAAGTGGGCTCGGTTTGGAGGTTCGGAATAACTCCCGCAGTGTAGTACAAATTCAAACATGTAATTTGCATATGGAAGCCGACCGGCTACAACTGCTACCTCGTTAGCGTAAAGCCCTATTCGGCGACCGCTTGTTCGCATTTCAATACACATTTTGTGTACCAAACTTTACGATATTCGATTGCGTACATGTTTAGTTCGAACCAAATCTATTTATATCTATCTTTCCTGTATAACATAGATTGGATTATCAATGTTCCACGTTGTTATATCGTTTTTTTTGGTAATTGCTTATCGTTTTTTGGTAATTGCTTCTATTTTTCCGGGCCTGACCTCATGCTGTGGAGACGGAGGCAAGCCCTGGACGGTTTCATGGGATTGCTACGAGTGCTCATCTTGCGACTAGGTTTGGGGTCGAAAAAATGGCCGACCCCCCGATCTCCCGTAAATGGGAGAGATGCATCCCGATATGAGAGTGTTTGTAACAGTTAATTTAACTATTATTATCATTGCATGGCGACTCTGGCGTCGGGGGAAGCTCGCCCGAGGTGGCTTAAATGGCCTCGGCGCTGACATGAACGTTTGGCTCACGAAGAGGATCATGACAGGTGGTAATTACCACCAGATGCATACAGTTCCGGTCGTCGTCGTATTATCTATATTACATACCCTTCCAGCAGCGCTCCCCCTCGTAACTTCGGTGCTATTAAAGTACCCTCGCGGTACATAGTCTATAAACTTCCTCATGAAGGGATCTATCATACACAAAAATAAATTTTCAAATCGCACCTGTAACTCTTGAGATAGCGCGTTCAAATAAACAAACAAACGACTCTCCAGTATTATTATATATTTAGATTAACGTCTATGACCGTAAATGTGAGCGAAAGCTTACGATGTAATAATTAAGAACAAATTCTTACAATCTCAAATAAATTCATCATTGTTACGATTTGTATCAGGCTGTTGGTTCGGATGAGTTAATTATTGTTACGATTGGTTCATATCATGATATAAGTGATTGAGCACTACGAAAGCACTTTTCAGGAATCCGATCTCGAAAGCGGTGAAGTAGGAGGGCGAATTTATAGTATGGACTTTTACCCGATAGGAGGATGCGAACGCGGGGCATGCCAGTTCCTTTTAAAACTCATAATTGATTCGCCGCAAATTCCAGACAATTTCATCACGGTAAAATAAAAGATTAAAATGGCAATTAATATATACCGGTCACTTTAACTCTCCGCTTCATAAAATAAAGCTTAACATAAAATATAGTGTCTGTCTACCGGTGTGTGAACATCATGAGCTATCCTGAATTCCTCACCTCGAACACAGAAAATCGACTAACCTGTGAACGTCGATAGTTTCATAGCACAAATCATGGCGTCGTAGAGTAAATACCCGTATCTGATCACTATTTATTCAACTGCAGTTCTTGTTTCTTAATAAAATAACAGGGAAACGACCGTATAATTTTCACATCGCATGACACGTGACAGCATAGTTATCACTCAGCAGCGGTACCTCCCCAGACGTGCTGATCGAAGTCAGCTAATCAAAACCTAGATCATAGACAACTTATGGTGCCATTCATGTCCCCAAAGTGCCCAGGCCAGTCTCCTCTGTCTGTCCATGTAGCCATGCTCTTACTATATAAATATCAATGGATGTTATATACCTAGGATATTACTAAGGTATAAAATAGCAGTGAGCAGAAACGGCGCCGATATTTTATCTGTCATCTGAAGGCGAGCGGAGTGTTCTAAGAATGTCGGAAATAGCGCTTCCGAGTAACCGGTGTATCAGATCTCTTGTCGCTCGACTTCTGTGTTTGTTTTTTCTGCATCTATACTAATATTATATCTGAAGTTTGTTTGTTTGGTTGAACGTTCTCGGGAACATCTATGCCAATTTAAAAACCTTTCACTGTTAGATAGCCCATTTACCAAGGAATGCTATGAGATATACACCATCACGGTATGACCTATAATAGCAGAGATACACGGGTGAGACCGCGAGGTGCTGCTATTCCAATAAATAATTGCGGTTTTTTTTAAAGCATAAGGGGGCAAACGAGCAATCGGATCCTCTTGATGTCTAACGACCCCGATGGACATCCGTATTATTGTTGCACAGATGCGTTGCCCTTCTACCATCCCCTCAATGGGCCACCGGCTACTCACAAACCGCTCGGAACGAGACAGCGACGCTGTAACTTTACGCTGTTATCAAGTTCCGTTGAGTAGAAGGATGTACATTACATCCATAACCCATGCAGTCCACTACCTCCTCCTACGCAGCATGGTACCACCTCTTCCTGTGTATCGATATTAACAGTAGAACCAGCTGTATTTTTCCATCTGGCTTCTATAGACGATTTGTGTAATAATTCACAATATGTCATAGTATTTTAAGTTTTACGGTCGTTTTGGTAGTAGAACAAAACAACTACATAAATACGCAATAGTATGTAAACACTGTAGACTAGCGTTCGGTCTCAGCCTACCGTTATAACTTTCAAAATAACTACACAAATACGCAATAGTATGTAAATATTGTAGACTAGTGTTCGGTCTCAGCCTATCGTTATAACTTTCAAAATAACTACAAAAATACGCAATAGTACGTAAACACTGTAGACTAGCGTTTGGTCTCAGCCCATCGTTATAACTTTCAAAATAACTACATAAATACGCAATAGTATGTAAACACTGTAGACTAGCGTTCGGTCTCAGCCTATCGTTATAACTTTCAAAATAACTACATAAATTCGCAATAGTATGTAAATATTGCAGACTAGTGTTCGGTCTCAACCCATCGTTATAACTTTCAAAATAACTACATAAATACGCAATAGTATGTAAACACTGTAGACTAGCGTTTGGTCTCAGCCCATCGTTATAACTTTCAAAATAACTACATAAATACGCAATAGTATGTAAACACTGTAGACTAGCGTTTGGTCTCAGCCCATCGTTATAACTTTCAAAATAAGTATCTTATATATAAAATTCTTGTCACAATGCTAGTTACCGTACTCCTCCGGAAAGGCTCTACCGATTTATGCCAAATATTATGTGCACGTACTGTCGGTCCGTGAATCGGTTACTATATATTTTTAGTACCCCTAAGAAATGTTCATCCAACCCGGTAAAACAATGTTTTAGGGGTCAGCTACTAAATATATAATAATTGTTCTATTTATTTGTTTAACAATTTCTGTACTTGGTTAGAAAATATTTACTGAAATGAGATACACTAAGCGGCAAGTACAAAGGTACACCTTATTCCATAAAAGAGTATTGCAAGATACTCTTTTATGGAATAAGGTGACCAGTGTTAGCATAATATAACTAAATATAATCGAATTAAAATAATGAATTTTACCAGTGTTTGAGTATTGCGATTTATAGCTCAGCCTTCTCTTTCTGTAATATTCTTTCTCCTTCCCTAAAATTGTAAATGGTAATGCATATAACATCTATAATGCATTTTTACCCTTTTTGATACTTGGCTGTAATTGGTGAATGTTTCTTTCACAACTTTGCTCATTTTTTATAGACTAGGGGGCAAACGAGAAAATTGGACCCTTCTTACGACTACCGACGCTCATGAACATCCACATAATTACTATGCCGGTGCGTTGCCCTCCTTATCCCCCCCCCCCTTCATGGGCCACCGGCTACTCACAAACCGCACGAAACGCGACACTGTACTCGCGAGAGGTACCTCCCCGGTCGTGCCGGCCCAATTCCGTTGCACAGGAGGATGTAGTGTCATGCACTATGCGTGGCACTACCGTCTCCTATGCAACATGTCACTACCTCTTCCTAAAAATTGCTAACAGTTCGACATAATTTTGGCCGCTCACTTTTTTATGACAATATAAACTTTTAATAACCATATCAATGACGATACGTTACCTAGTGCGTTAGAGTTTTTTTACGAGGTATATAATTATTTTTATAACGAAAAGCAATCTTAAATATACGTTACGTTAATGGCGTACAATGGTTTCGGTAAATAGTGGTATAAAGCCGGCAGCGGCAGGTGTGCGTTGCCTGGTAACCGGAGAGCGGAATCCTCGGACGGTCGGACCTTTGCGGCATCGCCGACGACGTGCGCGGCGCGATCAAAGCACGCAGCCGCGAGTTCGACGCACGCGGCTCTCTCGATACTCAGTCCCGAGGCTCGCACGTAGGGTTACCATGTCCTAGGACATATCCTCAGATTTCAGGACTTCTACATTGCAGAAGAAATTTCTTAAATCAATTCAGATTCAAAAAATAATAACGTATTCGTATAATCAATCAAATAAACAATGAAAAAAATATTGTTCACTTTATTTAAAACCAGTTGACATTTTTCCGAAATTCACACTTGTGAGTTATTGTATAGCTCATCAGCTATACCAACTATTTTACTATTCGACTATTTTATCATCGTTATAGTCAAACTGGTCGATTTTATGTAATTCTAATTAATAAATTGCTAGAAAAACTAAAAGAAATATTTACTATTAATTTTTTGCTCAAGTAACTTCGGTGATAATTGCAGATATATAAAATCAATACAAATTTATCAATGTAAATTGGCACTTAATCACCTGTGTATTATCATTATCAGACCTTATTGGTCCACTGCTGGACATAGGCCTCTTTCAATGAACGCCAAAACGACCGATCTCCTCCTCCAGTTGTGTATAATATAACATACTTTTTCTCCAGACTTTTCATTTTTTCGTCTGGTTACCCCACGCGCACGATTCCACACAACAATATCTACGGTAACTACGGTTCGATTTGTTCGATCGCCTCGACCCAAGGAGCTAATAAAGCGTCGGCGGTACGCGCAAAATACTCAAAAGACCTACAGTACAACCGGTTATCGTACAACCGTCTCATATCATAGTACTCGTAAATTAATCTGATGGAATATATCTTTAATCTTTTCGAGCGTGACTATATTACGAGTACTACATATATTTTTGTGTCTCCAACACTTGAACTTGAACTTCTTGAAACAAAATAGTAGACTTCATAAATTATGCTTATATGCAACATATATTCTTTTGCATCCTCGTCACCTGCGCCAGACGGCGAGGAATATGTATTCCAGGAATCAAATATCTTTAATGCTAATTATATTTCGATTACATTGTATTATTTATATTAAAAATAAATTGGCAATGTTTTGTAAAAAAGTAAAGATTTATGTGGAGGTTTCTACTGATCACATGTTTAACTTCATGCTGGAAATACCTAGCAAAATACAATAATGATTTTCAAAATCGCGCTGATATTTCCTGACGTGAACCGTGTGAAGCCATATAGTATTTTTCTACATAATTTATGTTGATTATTATTAGTAATTATTATAAAGAAACATCTCTTTATTTGTAAGAATCATTATCATGTGTCAGTGCTATTTTAAAAATTCTTATTGTACTTAAAATTATCAGACCAGTGTCCAAGTCAAATAGAGATGTTAGTATGTAGATTAGTTGGGATGGCATCTTTTTTGTCCCGTTTATATATTTTTCATACCATTTTTTTCACATTCCACACACAAGCACGGGGGACAAACGAAAACTAACGCCTTTCTACGATTACCGACGTCCATCAACATCACATAATTACTATGCCGATGCGTTGCCCTCCTTTTCACTTCCCCCAATAGTCCACCGGCTACTCACAAACCACACGAAACGCGTCTCTGAAGATGTCACTTTATGGCGGTATTAAGTGAGCTTCCTAACATAGGTGTTATGGATGTCTATGGATGATGGCTCGACACCGGGTTATGTAAATTCCGTTTGATTTCTGTATTTCTATACTATAAAATATAATTCAAACACACGCAGTCGTTATGCAGGATGGATAAATCAGCATTTTATATCGACATCCATTCAAGCCAGAATCATTGAACCCGTTCAGGAGTCGCCAGGTCGAAGTGCCATCTTATTATTTTATGCTGTCTACGCCCGGCGCATTCACCCGCGTAAATTTATACGCACTCCCGATTTTATAACTATACTAGCAGTCTCGCGGTTTCACCCATGTATTCCACCCCCAAAAACGCACGCTTAGGGGTGGAGTATCAGCCTAATTTCAAGTTTGTAGATGTTATAGTTTCTGAGCTTTCGTGACTAATAAGTGAGTAGTATTTCGTTTTTATATACAGACTAGCAACGCCCCGCGGTTACACCCCCGTACCCTTAGGGGTTGTATTTCTATAAATGCTAATATACGTTTTTATTTGTAATCAAAAGCTTCTAATTTCAAAGAAAAGGAATTTCCAAACTAATCGAACATCCAGAAACGCTCAAATACGTATCTACTTATTTTTATTCTGCAGCCCAAAATAAACTTTCACGTCTGTGACTTAAATATGACGGACTATCATACACACTTTCACTCTCCTCCTCCCCTATTTCACTCCCTTGGGGGAAATTTCGTAATTCCTTGGCCCTAACTTTTACAACTTATGCTCGGCGATGATGAATCAGTCGGTTAGGACTCATGTGCTTTATTACTATCTACAACCTATTTTATTACTATTAAGCGTGTTCCCTTAGAAATTATTAGTTCCCAATTCCATTTTGCATTTCCATTAATTCCTGCGTTACAAAATCTGGCTTCATAACAAACTTTATCTTGATTGTCCGATACATAGTTTTTGCTGTGCGTTGATTATTCAGCCAGTGAGGTTGTTGATACTTTATTACCTTCACAGGTTTATATAGAGCAGTATGTAGAGCAATAGACTTAAGTATAACAAATCTATAAGTTGTATATACCAAGTTATAATTAAATTTCATGTAATCAATATAAATTAGTTTAACACATACTTGTGCATAATTTGGAGTAGGTACGTCAGTGCTAAAAGTTATTTTACCACAGTGAAACTTTGAATGTTTATTTTATTTATGTCTTTTTTTTGTAATTTTCCTATAATTAAATGTAAATGGTGTGCTTAGGTACAATACGTACTTTTTCATTTTGCTTTCGAATAAATTATTTATTTAAACGCGCGTCATGTTAACACCGACCGAATTTCAAGGTCAGGATAAGATAAAATGTTGGGTATATATCTATGAATTACAAAAAGATATCAAGTTTTTTTGAGGCTTTTGCAAGATACGCCCACACTGGCCGACAGTGGACTCTATCATTTGTGTTACATAGAATATATAGTTTAATACTTAGTTCGTGTATTCAAATCCGTTTCGCCGCCTATGGGCAGAGGCTTACGGCACATCGCCTCAGATTGAATTAATTAACAGCGCACTGCTTGGCTTGCGTTCCACTCACTGTCTTTACAACATAATTTGCACTTCGTGCAGTGAGATCAAAGCCGGTGCCGCTCGACGGCGGCTCCTTTGATCACGGCGGGCCTTTGACGGCCGCCGCCTCCGCGGGGCACGCCCCGAAATAGTCAATTTGAACTCTTGTTTTTTATGACATTTGCATACAAATAATCTGTATTATGAATATGTTAGACGTTAAAAGCTTACACGAAACATTCATCAATTCTAGTGGGAATTATTTATGTAATATATCAGGATTATTGTTCCGTGTGAAGGAAATAGCGTTGGGGTTCGATCCGGGTTATTTAGAATCACACTTGCACAATATAATTTATTTTGTTATCGGGCGTAAGGGTTTATCGAGCGATGATAGTAGCAATAATAACCTTGGCGTGGTATTCTCTCGAAGGGGAGCTTTACTAGAAGCACAATAAATATATTAAGATACTATCTTATCACTGTAGATTGATTTTGGCATAACCTCAATGTTTAATTTATAGTTGAAGTATTTTACTTATAATTATGTTTTTATTTAAAACTCAATACTTTTAAAAGTTAGTATAACAAGAAATCGTGTAATACGTGAAATATGTTTTTACAATAAGGAAATATGATAAATTACACAACTTCAGGAAGTAAAAATATCAAATGAGCCAATTTAATTACATTTATCGTACTTATATAGTGACGAGTGACATTTGTGTAAACTTGAAAAAGCGTTACATGTTTTCATTAAATCTGTGTGTGAGACACCTCGCAATATAGAATTGCTGAAGCCCAACGTTGCTATAAGCGACGTTGGCAGCTGTTATAAGCGGTAGCCGACAAAGAGATAAAATATAGAGGTAATTAATTTGATGGCGCGCTGCACGCCAGCGCACTCCCGGCCGAAGTGATACTATCGACATATGCCTTGCTTGGCCGATGCACGTTTTCAATATATTGTACCTACATATACGAGACTAAGCACATACAATGCGTGTTATAAATCAAGCCCCGTCATATATCAACTTCAAATTTATGTATTAAATGTAATAACATTATAAAAAAATAGCATAAGTTGTACTATTCCAACACAGCATTATGTCTTGAAAAGAAATATAATTGACTTACAACTATGAATTCTACTAGCACTGCCCTAGTTATACAATTTCAGGAAGAACCTGTGAAGTTTACTTCATAATTCGCTTTAAAGTTATTGGATATTCGTTTCCTAAGACGTCTTAATAGACGTAGATGTAACAGGTATGACTTGAATGAAGAGTAAAATTCCTATTACTCCTTTTCACCTACTCAAGAATCTATCTCGATCATATATATTTACAACAGGCGGTTTAATTTGGCTATAATAAACAATAAAAAATGGCAAAAAGCGGCAATCACGGTACAGTCAAAAGCGGCACAGCGAACAGACAGGACAATACACAATATTCATGGTGTATTAAACAATGTTTTCTACCGACTCTATCTCAGCCGGCGGCACGTCTGATCTTTCATGGACAAATCGCAGATGCAGTTCTATAGTTGTCACTGGCAATATAAACTATTAAGGCACAACCAAAAAAATATACAGTAGCGATGCTATTGATATAATTTAAATTGCTTTGATGTCGGCCGACACACTTCATCCCCATGAGAAAATACACTACAGCTGGGCCGTTGCCGCTTCACAAACCGTCCGTGAGGAAATAAAATATTACAATGCTTTCGACAGTGAATTTTGTCAAGTCTGTCATTATAAAAGCATTATGGTCAAAGGGGAAATAACAATTTTATTTCATTTAAGGTTGTCTGTTGTATATCATTATTTGCTGACCCACGTAATTTATACGTACCGGAGTAATAACCGTTAAGTACAATATCATTTGAGTATTGTATAATTTACGTGAAATACATTTAAAAAATTTTTAGTAGAATGTCCCGTGGGCAGGCAGACAGATGGCCACTTACAACAATCCTCACAGTCTTAGGGCCCATTTTACAGGGGAAAAAGAAAATCTTGCTTTACCTTGCCCAATTTTATTTTAGACTAATAAGTGCCCAATTATTACATATTTGACTTTCCTAAGAAAAGATTGCATAGTCTCCATAAAAAATCCGTAAAAGCAAAAGGAGGAAAGTTGTGCTTCTTCTACTATATACATAGTATATATAGCGCAACATCTCTTCCTCATCTGATGACTTTTTGAAGCTGAAATTTCCGCGCATCATAATCAAAATTTTAAATTTCTCCGGCTCTACTTATTTATTTTTATATTTAAAAACGACGTATACTTTATATATTTCTACGTATATTTCCGAACAGCTATATCCTGTATATATTTTAACTTATTCATTTCTTGTACACTAATTATTACTGTTAATTCATCAAAAGAATATCGACTTCAAAAATACTAAAAGCTACCTACATTATATTGAATACTATCACTATTTATAGTCGGTATTGTAATAAAGGCTTGTTCCTGAAGGTAATTAACTAATAAATGCCCACAAGAAACCAAGAAAGCTGTTTGATACCTACTCTACATTATATAAGATCGTAAAATCTTTCATGAGCTTATAATTAAGTCCATGTTTCGTAATATAATAGTAATAATCTTACTTCGGCGCTATTACGACGGAATTACTTTTTGACTGAGTCCGACATTGAAAGAAACTTGTTCTGATGAAAAAAAAAAACGCTCACGCTGCGAGGTGAGAGGGACAGAGGAGGTAAGGTAATCGTATGTTATTGCCGCTTTGATGTACCGACGTTCGATATCGCGCGCTTAACGTAGATTAAATGATAATTAAAGAGCCTTTAAACGTTTTAAGTTAAGCGACGTGGAAACAAGCTTTGTTGCCTATATCGACACTTTGTTTGATCTGTTACGTCAAATTATGGTCTCACTTTTATAGTTTCTAAGATATGTGTACCTTAGTATGTACATATACTTAGTATGTGTTGAGACCCACCTCCTTTCCCGCAAATGGGGAGGATAAATAACTAGGTAGGTAGGTTTAGTCGATAGAGGGGTCTGTCCACCTATCGACCACGATCTTACCTAGACCATCGCCCGACGTGCCTTATAGTAACCGATGAAGCTGTAGTGAACAGTTCTCTTTTTTTATCGCGAGAAAATATTTTATACCGCATTAGCACACCCTAGGCGTGTTGCCGCCCGTGTGGGGATTATGAACTCCCAAATGCGAGAACTCAGTACAACCTCACGGAAGCAATCAGTCGCCTTAGGTTGATCAGATGAACCGGGCTTTGTTAACAACTGGACCACCTCAGCCACAGGCTGAGCCTTTATTACGCGACCCAGACAAACGTATTGCCACAGGGGAGTCGTTCCGACCATGCAAGGAGAAAGGCACCTAACCCATAACTGGTCCTAATCAGGGAACCTGTAAGAGACGCTCATAGCGCCACCTACGGTCTCTTATTCGTCGGCGACCTAACGAAGCAGATAATGCGTTGTTTTCTCTGCTCCGCTCTTCAGCTTCCTTTCGAAACATGATTGTTTCGCTGAAGGAGGCCATGGCTCCCCAGGCCCTATCACTTTCCAAAGTTGCTGTAACTACAGTGTAAAAGGCTTAGAGACTTCCACTTTATCCGCCAAGGTCAACGATATTCGTGCCGCCTGCGCATCCACCTTTTCTTGACTCGAAACTCCAGGCACTGGAATAAGGTGGGCCCCAGTCGCCGTTTGGCGAATCCGGAGTGGGACAATGCCCTAATCCCCGAAATTTTGGTTCTCCTCGGTCTTTAGCAGAGTCCGATACGTAGCTGACACCACTCTTTTCACCGCCCTGACGCAATCTTGAGATTCTCTTTTACCTTCTATCTCCCTGGTATTACTGCCTGAGCCACCGGAGACTTCTTCTTCGGTTTCTTTTTTCGTTTTACTATCTCAGTCCATAGCTGCCGTGTCGCGTCTTCCTCCCATTCTCCCCGCTGGCAATTTTATAGCCGGTTCCATCCCTTCTGAGGTAGATGGACCAGGATTCGCATCCATTTTTGTATTCTTTCCCTGTCCTTTGACCTTTCCGAGTCCTCCAACGCGGTCACCTCACTATAGAGATATTTACGGCCTTCCGACTCCGACATATACCACTTCTACAGCCGCTCCATGTGATCACCGTAATCAGCAATTACACGATCCCCTCGTTCTACGATGTCCCTCTTTTCGTCTCCGAGATGTACTTTAAACTAAACGCTACCGAGGATGTCCCCGACACCGATAATGATCCATACTCATTTGCGGAGTCCAAATCCTGTGTCTTTATATACATATTCCTAGCTGAGTCGTTGTTGGTGCAACGAGTGAGTGATTTGCTCACCCGCGAGGCACCCCGTAATTCGGTGGGCATCCGCAATCAACAGGAAAACGGAGCATCCTTGGAACCGGACTCCTTCCAACGACTCATGTCCGGCCGGGCGCTTAAGCACAGATTGGGGGTCGAATCATTGGCCGGCGAACAATTGAATCCACCAATTTCTAAGTCTATATCTTGGTGAATTACAATTTCAAAGTAGATCATACGTCAGAAATCTAAGGTAACGTATGTATATCCCACAGAGGAAGAGCTTGTTGTTTCATTTCAATAAACTGATGTTAAGAGAGTAGACGATCAGTGGATATAAAACTAAAAATGTATGTTGTACTACGGACGTCGCGTTTAAAAGTATGAAACAAAGGCCAGCTTTAGAAATTTAGTCTTTATAGTACTAGAAATTAGGTCGATCTTTTTGGTGAAATGTCGGACTATGTAATCAGTAACAGGATCGTATCGAACGTTTGTTAAAAGAATCTATAGCCAGCAATATAAATAATTATTAGAACTGGTTATTATTTGATTTTTCAAGAAACTCCAGCTTTATTTCAATTATCAGTTTCAAGCTAAAATAGTTTATAATAGAACTTTCATGATTTCCCCGATACGAAAGCAATGCTATAACTTGTTAATAATGTTCAAACCGTTACTTGAGGCTTCGAATATAATGGCACCGCTGTTGGTACTGTGCCATTAGGTATCTTCGGGGTAATGCGTCGAATCTCGTCAAGGGCAGATAACAGGATAACTAAAATTAATTACAGTGTTATTCTTATGATCATTTTATTGCTTAATGTGAATATGAGTAGTATAATTTTGCATAGCCATTTCGTTAGAAGTTTATAGTAGGTAGTACATGTATCACAACTGAACTGATAAGGGGAGACGAAATGTGGGTGAATTAATGTTTTCAATCTGTTCACGTTCTATGTATTAGGGTAAACGAGAGAAGAAGATGGGAGGTGTAACAGATTCTAATGATTTTTTTTGACAAGTCTATGCTGACGGACAACTCCATCGATGACTATAAGACACGTCGAGCGATGGATGCCATTGAATGCATTCGCGTTCACTTTATGTTTTTAGGCTTTAGAATTTGAAAACAGGTTGTCACGGTTTTTGTATATTGATTATAATTAGTATTAGGAGTAGAGGAGTATACGTTATGCGTTCTTATACTTAAAACTTAATTGAATTTTATGAAATATTGAATTGTCTATCAAATAACAATGGTTATCTATTTACATTCATAAGTGCATAATATGGTATATAGAATATTTTCTTTGTCTTAAATATCTTATTATGACCATCACACACATGATGAAAAGCTAAGAAATCAAAGAACTACTGCAAACTGCAGAACCGTTGGTTACAACTCCTCGACGTGAACAAAGCAAGCTAATTAAATATAATATGTTAATAAGGCTTATTTAACCCCAAAATTTAATTCGATGAAACAACTCGAGTATCAAAACAATGCGATAGTCACACGAAATGCCTTGGAATGTTGATAGTGGCGTTTTATTTCTGCTGTTATATGCTGGCTCACTGCCAGTTGCGGTCGCTCCACTTCTCCGGCGTGGGCAATGCCCACTCGCGAACATATTTACAATGAACAAAAAAACACTTACAATTTACACATTCGTTGCCTCAAATCGTATAAAGTAAATAATACGTATATCGTCGGAAAAAATCAGCCCGTACATTTGAATGTCAACTGTGTTATTGAGTCAGTCTGACGCCGTCAAACATTCGGCGGATCTTCAGACATATTTCCAAGATCAAATTATTAATGTTCCTTTTGTTCATCCACCTTTTTGTTTATGACGATATAATAAAATGATTTGTTTTATTGCATGTCATTCGTTTTAAAAAGACGAATTAATTCGTCATTTTTAGATGAGCCAAAATGTATACCTGATTATGCTGCCTACTGTATACACATTTACTTAAATAGGTTCTGCGTTGTAAGTGCTAGGGGCATATCTTTGTGTGAAAGATCAATAAAATCTTTAATTAAATAGCTGTTATTATTGACAGCTGATTTCTTAAAATGTATGTATTTCCGACTACAAGAAATTCAACGCCTAGATTTATTATAGGTACAAAATATAAACTTTTCTATACAAAATCTCAACGATGTGTTTATTATTATGGCCACAAAATTTTACAGCTTTAAATCTAGTTAGGACAACTGCTAGGCGAAGTCTCTATATATTGTCAGTATCATAAATTCAACAATAAACCAAGTTTTAGTAACGGTTCGCCACAAGTATAATAGTGCATAGGTACTACAAAACATAGCTATAGGACAATTAGTAAATGCATATTGAACGATCCTTCGAGGAAGGTTTGTGGGGTCTGATGACGGGGCACTGCAGATGGCAGATCCAATTACAATAGCGCGTTTTATAGGAAACTGTGTACCGACGTTTATCGATCACCTACAACAGCGACTCTCCGTCGGCTGCGTCATTTCTCGAGACTCAAAAATGCCACCCATGTTGAATTTAACCGCCAAGGTTACATTTTTGTATTCCGATGACAACTGCAACATTCTCGTTTGTATATTTAGAAATAAAGGTATATACATATTGCGAATATGTAATATTTCTGCCTACTTTTTAAGGGATGTTTTTTATTTATTTTCTTTAGGAGATAATAATAAAATCCTGTGACCTTTCTACGATCCGAGCGAATTTTCTTATGGTGAGGAAATGAGGTGAGTGTACGTTCCAGTCTTTGGAAATGTGGCTTGAAAATTCTTTCGTATTTTATCGGCCGATTAAAAAAAAATTAGATCTAGTGGCTTAGGTCTTGCCCGCCTCAATGTTTGCAACAGGGTATGAGAGCTACGGCATTAGATCTCAAATCGACTGAATGGATTATAATGGCGGATATGTTTGACTTATGAGTAATAGCGCATTTCTTATCCCGACGAAATTCTTAAGATCTAATGTTACATTAATCAAGATATTTAAAGTAAATTAGATAAATAAGTTTCCTTATTTATCTAATTGCCTTGTGAAAAAAATATCTGATATTGTCTACCAGATCTTTTTTTTATGGCCGACATAAAACCGTGTTTGTTGTAAGTCATTTTTGGAATACGAGCTCATCTCGGTCGCAGATAAATCGTCGACAATAAACCTAACACGAAGAGATCGTAAAATTCTAATTCGATGCTGGCCATCTTGGGCGCCCTCGACTCTGCTATACGCACGTAGTACACACACATTCCAAATAGAGCAAGAATTGTGTTCAAGATCATTATTAATTATTATCAGCTCCTAGCGTACATAGGTCTTATTAATGAACGCCAAGATGGCAAGTTTGTTCAACATGAAGGAATTATTTAATTATTCAAAACGTTCATATCACAGGTGAGTCTTATAAAATCCGTGAGTGTGGCATAAAATCATGTTTAGGATTTTAGTTAGTAAAGTTCAGTGAGTAGGTACGCTTTCGAACCATAATATAATTTCACCCGCGTTAATTTCGATTCCATGAAAATATTGTCATATCGATCGTATACGCACAGAAAATTTCATGATAATCGGCCAAGCCGTTTCGGAGGAGTATGGACACAAACATCGTGACACGTCATTTTTCTATATATATCCATATTTTCTATAATAATATAACCGCGAAAGTCTCTTCGTCTGTGACAACCCTGTAAAGACCCGAGTTCAAACATTAGCTATTTTTTTCCAATAATCAACCCGCAAATGCAATCGGTACTGCAAATTTTGTATAAAATTATGTCACATCAATCACATAACTATTCTACGGAGACGAAGTGGCGGGTGTCAGCTACTGTATAATATTAAATATATAATAATAAAATAACTGTTAAAAAGGACTAGTCCATATAAGACATCAGTTGCATTCTGCTGAGCAACGTAACACGTTCTATTTGAATATTTGAATACAAGAAAACAAACAGTACAAAATTTTAGAATTTATCTGTCATTGAACAACACACCATTTTTTAATGTTCGTAAATCAGAACATCACAAGATAACGGTAGGTAGATATAAAATATTGTCTTTACACAGCCTTAACAATTAAGTATTCTGAACATGAACTTATTAAACTTATTTACACAGACAATAAAAATATTTGACGAAAGCCATATCGTGGCATGTACAATACAAGAATGTGCCATCTGTCTACCTTTTTACTGAATATAATTAAAGTACATTTCATTAAGGATGTAGAAGTTACAACAAGGCCATACAAGTGTTGTGTGAGGCCACGTCTAGTAAAGTGTAGAGCCACACGGTGCTGTTTTCATAATATCGGATTCTACTTTGTGTGGACTAATAAGTTTAAACACGATATACCTTTGTTGTGTTCTTTTTTTATGTAACAGGTTGTCGCCTCATCTGATGCAAGTAATTACATTTGGATACAAAAGACTAGCTGTAACTAGCGACTTCGTCTGCATGGACTACAGACAAGTGGTTGTCATGTGTACAAAAGTTTTTGTTTCCATACATACATCCATACTTCAAACAAGTGTCGAATGCAAAAATGAAAGACTAGAATTAATCAACTCAACAACACGGCTACTACCATCAATTCTATGATGCTTTTATTACATTAGAGGACAAACGAGACATTGAAGTCCTTTGGTGACGCCGATTAACATCCGCAATGTTACTGGTTATGCTACCGACTACTTACAACAACAACAACCTTACGGAATGAAAGTTAGCTATCATTTTTACAGCAGAGTCATGTGAGCAAAAGTTTCCCCGGTCGTGCTGGTCCGAATTGACTGATATGCAACAAAGCGCCACCTTTTAATTGCACAAGTTCACCGCAATGACACAAAACTTATACATGCCAAGAAAAGAAAGGGCAACCAGGTGAAACCCAGCTGCGCTAGCCTCTATAGTGTGGTAAACATTTGTGAGCACCGTTTGTGACCGTTTTATTAAATTATTTTCATAAACTAATATCATAAAATCTTCTGCTACCGCAATAATTTTTTAAAATAATAAATAACTACCTTAGAATGTACTCAGAAACATTCGTCTTTCTTTGTACTTTGAGAAACTGTATGCAAGCAAAAAGCATGCTCACATAGGTCATTATCTATGTGAGATGCCAGGATACGTCGTATATGAGTGCGTTAGAACTAAGAACGCCCATTTAAGTATGAATGTATCTTAAAGACCAAAATAAATTGTCCATATAGCAAAAATATGGATCAAATATGAAACGTACAATCGACAGAAAAAAACTTAAATAAAATACCTTTAAATGAATATAATTTACTGGATCTTGAATATTATCTCCAAAAGATATTTTCATTTTTTGCGTGAAAATTATAGTATAATACTAATTTTAACATATCTATTCTTGTTCAACGTTACATCTCTAGTTGTTTATCGAAAAAATTACCCGAAGATATAGATTGTAAGTTTATTTTGTAAATGCGTTTTCTTACACAAAGGTAAATAAACTCCAATACAGACTACCTGCCTCTATGTGGGTGTTTAGGCTTTTACGTCATATAGCAAAATGCAACTACCTATGAGACTTGTTTTAATAATGTAACTGCTCCTTTGTTTTTCTGTATTATTGAAATTAGAATTACTTCTTATAGAAATATGGTACATAATTATAATATCCGGTATCGGGAAGGAGTCAGATACTGTTGATCACGAAATTCGAATCTTACAAAGGAAGGAGCATTATTTCATATGATGATTGCAAACGTTCAGTAATTTATTTTAGTTGCCTAGTAATTGAAAGTTACATTTGCACGTTACCCAATTGTTCTAAAATACTTTTTTTACTTTTTTTACCCTATCTTTAAAACATAAAACTTTGTTAAAAGTGATTGTTAATTCCACAATGTAGCCTTCGAGTTAAAAGTAAGAAGATTACACAAAGTGTGTTTTAGTACACCGTGTCCGAATGTTTTATCGGATTTCACGAATAAGGAAGGAGAAAGTCGTTAGGCCGCCATCGGTTACCCTAGTAGGTACCAAGTTACAATTATCTTTTTTATAATCGCCGACTACGGGTTGTTGACCGCGGAGGCTGCTAGCGTGGCGGACCCATGCGCGTGCACCTTCCTCTATCTTCTCCCTTTACTTGTTTACTACTTTCTTTGCTCTACAAACTATTCGTCCAAAATATCATACTGTTGTAAAATACATTACTATTCCATGACGATGATGATTCTATGATGTAAATGAAAACTAACCACGTTTTAAACAACGATAAAATTATAATTAATCTGCATTTTCTCATGACCACACAGGTGTGTCATATAAAATTAATTATGTAATAAATTATGTCGTATGTAATTAATAATACAAAAATAATTAACAATTACTAAAAGTGGGAGCTCTCTCTCATGATGTGAATCGACTAAGCTGTCGATTTTCGCGCAGTTATTGGAGTATCCGGATGCCTATGCCTATGGGGGTAGGCATGGTCATCCGGATATGGCAAATGGGTATAGCATCAACTTGAGTACGGACGGCCACACTTCACAGGTCATACAATCGGATGAATCGTTTACTCGTATACATAAAGTAAATGTTGAAATGATTTAAAGTTAAGATTGAATCATTTTATAGTGACGAGCATCAAGGATGATGATGACATAAAATGGTGACGTCTTCATCAGAAATATGAAAATACCACTGTCGATTTACATTCATATCACTATTTTCACTGCAGTCAATATTTCACCAATTACTTTACCTAAAAACGATTTCAATATTTACTAATAGAGCACTGGCTGAAATTAACTAATAGACGTGGTCACGTAAGGTTATTTGTAAACATCAAATTTTTATCCATAAATGGTTTATGATTAAAATATGTATTACCCTTCCTTCTGGACTGAAACACACAGTATAAGTAGAAAAACTAAAATTTAAATTTATTACTAATTAAATTATCACTTTAATGTAGAGTCAAGAGTTGTATACTCTAAAATATTCATTTACTTTATTAAACTTATTCTACAAAAGTAATCTGTCTTAACTCTATGGAGCAAAATTTAAGTAAGTACTCCACAAGTAGAGTCAAAGTTTTTAGTGCGTACATACACGTCACATGCTTAAAAGCTTTCAAATGCACGCAGAGTAAAAGCTTAGAGCAAAATATAAACACACACCTATCTTTTTACATCGCTTTTTCGTCTATTTAATACGCAATATACATTTTCTTGTTATTTTTATACTTAATTAATATTATTATACTTTTTTAACTAAAATAACTACATAAGATACCTACAATAAAGTTACGAAATTCATTTGAAATTAAAGTAGGTTCAAAATTTATAATAATAATTCTAAAGTATTTTGTAGCAGAAACTAATAATATTTTTTATGTCCTTTTGATTATATTTTATTTATAAACAAAAATATATTCGCAGACTGTAGAGTTGCATACGATCGTATACAAATGTAATGTAGAGTCGGCGAGCTTCCGGATTGCGGTTAACTACTCTGCACAACAGTTCACAGCTCTAGGCAGTGTGTACTACCGCCGGCGCCGACGGCACGGCGTGCCTACTGCCCGCACCGCGCCCGCCCGCTGTGCCGCCCTGGCTCGCCCCGTCCCTCCTTCCTCCATCCATCAGTCAGTCACTTGATCGTACTCGTAGGGAATACTTGTCCGCTAGTCGCGTTCGTTCGACAATTGGGTCACGAGGTCCGTACGCGTATTGGCTAGAAAACATATTTGTTCAGTGTTATGGATGATCGTAGTGAGAGTGATTTGATATAAGTGAGAATACAAACGCGCGGTGCTTTTGATGTGTAAGTGATGCGTGCGTGAGCGCAGCGCATGACGTGCTACGAAACGCTAAGAGCTTCGGCACCCGCGGCCGCCCCCATGGCGCACCACTTCGTCAAGTGGTGGCGCAATAAGTTCAGAAGTGGATACAAGAAGTTCAGCAGTAAGTGACTCTATATTTCACAAAAATACAAACAACAAAACACACGCGTTGTGATGCATAGATGTTATTGGTAGCGGACTGGTTTAACTTAAATTTAATTAAATTTTTAAAATAGTAAGTAACCATATTTTGCTTCGCTTTATATATACATCTGAAATTATATTATTTTGGTTGTTAAATAAATAAATTTGATAGAGGTTTTAGGAACTAGAAACGATATATTTCGGTGTATAATTAATTTGGCGCTGCGTCTTCATTCTGATGTATTTGTGCACACGCTGCTATTATTATTCATAGCTATACACTACGATTGTAAACTCTTTCACTATCCTATTGTTATCAATGAGTAGTTCCGTTGTCTCCCTGTTACTTATGTTTAGTTTTAATAATTTAATCTCAGCAATATGTGTTTATAGCACCCCTGGGCAATAATTTTGATAAAAATGTGTATTAAATTATAGTTAAAGGCGATTATGAATATGCCGTCACGCCCATTCTCTCACATACTTATAAACTTTGCTCTATAGATTGTTATAGGTAAAAAATTAAGTAACTTCAATCGAAATCTCTGTATATCCATAATTATGTTGGCTAGATGCTTAAGTAGCTAACTTAGCGAACTTAATAATTTTGCACGTAATCCGATTTCCTATTACACATGCGAGTGTTTGTTACTCTTTCAAACAAAACCTACTAAATAAATTTAGTGCAACACATATACATATTACAATGTAAAATAACAAGAAAACGAAACGATATTATTATGTTTATACTGTACTGTAGCTGCTGTAATTTGCTGTGCGGATTGCCCATTTTTGATTTTCTGTTAAAGTGATTTATTATAGCTATATTAATTGATAACAATGATCTAATTATAACTTAGCTGTCGTAAATCTTCAAATAATATTTGAGTTTTCTATTAAATTATACATTAAACACCTGCATGCAATAATAGGTATAATAAATAAAAAAATATTTTGACCGCGACTTCGCCCACGTGGACTATAGACAAAACCACGTGCAAAAGATAGGATTTCTATAAATGGGTTCTTCTGGTACTGTAGGTTACAACATTGATAAGTTTCGTCAAAATTAGTTCAATACATTTGGCGTAATGGAGCATCAAACATCCATCCACACTTTTTCATTTCTAACATTAGTACGATATTATATATAATTAATTTTAACCATATGTTCATATTTACATAAAATATGAGCTATCAGTCTTCAGTAACCTAACTTTCTAATTGTTCCGGAGATTAGTCCGCATCACAAACAAACATTCTCATAAAACCATACTCTCTCTTAGTTTATAATAGTAGAGAGGCAGCGTTAGTCTTGAATCGTGATACTAACGGTTTCTCTTGGCTCTCACTATTATCTATTAGTGATATTGAAATCTCTAGTAGAGTTATATATGAAGGTTTAGTTATATAGTATAAATCAACGAATAATACAATATTATATATTTTACAATAAATATACGAAATGTTCACCATTTATAATAAAGGTATAACAGATTTATACTCTATAATTGTATCTTCTATAGGAGGTGATATTTAAGATAATAACGTATTAATAAATATATGGAGACTAAGAATAGCCAAAATTGTTATTTTTACAGTTCTCGGTCGTGTGTAGGATTGTAAGCCCATTAGAAAATGCAAACCCAATTTCATATGCACTTCGCAGTTATCTGACAACGTGTAACGTAAGAAATGACGCACCTATGTAGAAACGCACAGTCAAATATCGCATCAATATAAAATGAACGAAAACATGACAATTCAACGAAAACATAATATTCCGTAAATTTGTTTAAATAAAACAAGGTACTAAGTATTTTTGTTCTCGAGAAAAATTTAATCCTAAATGCTATGAGTTAAAGTAACAAGTAAAAAAACGCGACTTCCTCTCCCGAGTACCAACACTTTCGTCTGATATTTACATCAAAGTATTAACGTTCTCTTTGATCTTGTTATATTTAGTTATGAAAGCTGAACACTTCAATTAGAGGACGATACGTTTTTTTTGTTCCGCTTTATGTTACGCACATCAAATGGGAGACGGTTTGTTAAGATTATTTTTAATGCAAACTGATCCGCCGCTCATTTGATTAACTTCAAAGAGAATGGTTGAAAGCACTCGGCTCGGGCGGAGACAATGATACCTTTTATTTGACATCCAAGAATTCACCGCCCCAAGCTTTAAGCCCTTCTTTAGAGTGAATAGTACGCGTACTCGGCTACAATTTATAGTAAGCGGCAGACTCGAACAAATTTTTAGTCACGTCGAGCTTTTGTTGCGTAATTTAATGTACTTGTTCTCCGTTAAGTCTGCAATTCTAATTTTAAAAATATTACACATCGGTTTCAAAAATATTGACGTTTTTTATTTTATTAAGAAAAAGGTGTGTATTAGATAAAATACTGGCAGCACTTTCATTGATATTAGATAGACTAGATCTGGCGTCGAAAAGGGGTTCCAACCCCCACTCTCCCACAAATGGAAGAGATTCATCCCGGCCAAAGTTATCCAAAAGGAAACGAGGTGTCTTGTATTGAGCGTCTTGACTTTTTATGTTCTATCGGCGACGATGAAAATGATATTATCGTAATGGGTATATTAACTTAAAATCGTCATAAACGCTACTTACGATGACGGGGCACTTAATTATCAACTTATTTTATCATAATTACACTCTCAAACAGCACATGTTACAACGAGATAACAACGTCCATCACCATCACCGTTGCCGTCAACCTCAAAAGTTTTAGAACTTCAGCTTTGGCATTAAAGAGATTAAGAATAATATTGACATAAAATATTTTACAAACAACAATAGTTTACTTAAACCAAGGCCATAAAATATAAAGCCCGGAATGCGGTTGCCGTCAGTAAACATAAGCCCGTCGAATAATGTTTTGATACGAGATCGAATGAATGAATGAGAAAGAACCAAATAACGCGCACACTGCCTTTTTTGGTGAAAGGCTTGCTTTCACCTTATGGCCACTAAGCCAAGCGGACGGTGGATCAAAAACCACAGAACTCATGAGTACTTCAACCATAATTCAGACCCCAAAGTAGAAGTGTTCAAGTCTTAAGACTGCTAACGTCCCCCAGAGCAACCATGTCACAAAACACCTACATACCTAATATGTCTAGAAGAAAATAAAACTCAGCCAAAATAGTCAGATAAATAGGTGTGCAAAGAGCAATAACAAGAGACCTCATACTAAAAAGTATCAGAGAATCTGTTGTGTTTGAGAGCAACAAAACAACAATAGAATTCATAGAAAACTGGGTAAACGTCTGACAAGGTCTTTTGTGTTTGATCTGATGACATTTTCAATCATATTTTGTTATAGAAAGGTGTAATGCGAGAATAAAATATCCAAAACACTTAAGCACTCATAGAATGACCACCAATTCGTAGGCTATGGGATGACAATATAGCTATTTAGTTATTTTCTAAATGGTTTATGGTACTCTCTGACAGAAGAGTCAGGATAATAATACACAACACAGGATTTCTTATTTTCATGTCCGCATAAAATCGCCACGATGGTGCTCATGTAATGTGTTGACGGCATTTAGTCTATAAATAGCAAAAGAACACGACGTTTTCAACGATAGCTCGTTCTTCAAAATACGATGAGTAGCAGACGAGATTTGAGATAACAGACGTACAAATACTTCTGCACAGAGCGCTTGATGTACTCGTAATCCTACATAATCAAATGGATACGAAAACTCCATTTAGAGGAAATCATACACAAAGATAGTTCATGTTATCAATTTCTTTTCACAATATGGGAGCCAACTGTAATACACAATGTAACATAATATTGAGATCCCGAAAACGAATTGTGTATATACCTACTATATAGACTAGACTCTCAAAATATAAAAAAAAACATCTAATGTACTAGTAAATTAATGAATTTAGAAATAATAGTAAAAAGAAAATATCCGCTACAAATAAAAATAATCATGCTGTAAGTGTCGAATTCTAGTACCAACATATTAAATACTTAAACGTTAAAGTTCCCACATATTAAATAATGTTCTAGCACCTAGCTATTTTATTTACCAGAAGGGAATGTAAAACAGTACCTACGAGGCAACTATGACATGGGTTTCAATTTCTGCGGTTTTATGGTTGCATAGCAGTAATTTTATATTCTCCGTATTCGTACGACATTTAATAGGCGGTCTTTTATGCCTCGGATAATATTTCAGTCATTCAGTGCATGTAGATTGTAGGCTCGCTAATGATAATGATACGTGACTAATGAACTCATAGTTTCGATGTTTACAATTGCTAATTAGTGAGTAACGAAGACAGATCATTGGCGATGCATACGTACACCAGCAACGATAATAAGTGTTTTTTTAACGTTCTATGCTCTATTTACGTTATTATTGAATATTGTCTTATGAAAACTAACCCTTTTTGCCGACGCGGGGAAACCCATTGACGCGGCATTGCTGGCCCTGAGTGGGGTCCAGTGGTGTGCGGGGATCACGGCACTCCTTAGTGCCGATTACCCACAAAACCCACCAGTGCCGCCTTTGGTGCCTTGGTGGTCAGCCTTCTAAGAGTCCACCTCCACAGGTGGGGTTGTCCCATACTACAGGACAAGCTCACGCACTTTGGGACAGTGTAATGGGGTGAGGTTCCCATCCTCGCGCCTTGCCCCGTGCTCTTTTTTTTCTCTTTTGTCCCTTCTTCATATAAGAGGGGTAGATAGAGCGCCTCCTCCCCCTGCTCTTTAGACCCCTCTTCTTGTAAGAGGTACTCCTCTTAAAGAGCATCGACCTCCTCGGTTCAATTTGGCTTCGCGCAAGGTGTCTCGGATCACCCCAGGCTACTGAGCCCCACCGCCACGATAAGGCTTGAACCATGGTGGGGATGAAAACTAACCTTATCTAACATTCAATAGCTTTTTAGGAAGTTGTAATTCGTAGACCTATTAGGTAATAAAACTACGAATCACAACTTCTTCATCGACCAGTCAGGAGTCTACGGCACAGACAATTTATGCAAGTATGCATATTCGACTGTAGCGTAAATATTAATTATCCGTTTTGACCTGTTTTTAAAGAAAAGAAGCATTTTGATTGATTTTGAAAAAAAAAAAACAAATCTTAAAAATACCACGAGCTTGGGAAATTCAGTAAATTACAGTGTCAGTAGAGTAAGCGCTTTTAAAATTATGACTGAGAGCGGAAAACCTGCGCCGAAGAAAGCAAAAAATGGTTTTGTCGGTCGGCAAAGTGATGGCAACTGTTTTTCGGGACGCTCGAGGGATTATTTTAGTGGATTATTTGTAGAGAGGAAAAACAATAAATGGAGAGTATTATGCAAGCTTGCTGTAAAAATTTAGTGAAGAAATCCCAGAGAAACGACCTCATTTAGCCAAAAATAAAGTTTTATTCCACCACAACAACACACCTGTGTCTTCTTTGCGGTTCGAATTGTTAACGCGTCCCCCCTATAGCCCTGATCTGGTCCCGTTCGACTTCCACTTATTCCCGAATCTCAAGAAACATTTTCATCAAATGATGAAGTCATTGTCGCCGTAGACGAGTATTTTGAGGGGTAGAGAAAGCATTTTATCAAACTGGTGTAACGGCATTGGAGAAGCGCCGGACTAAATGCATCGAGGTAGAAGGAAACTACGTTGAAAAATAAAAATGTTTTAAATAGATTATTAAAGTCTTTCTTTGTCGTTTCGGATACTTATTAATCACCCCAGGTATTTATCACATAGACGTGAAATATACACCACCCCTGCACCAACACAAACTGAGTTCCTAAAACGTAGACTGTTTTCGGAATATTGTAGCAAGAAGCTGTTTGCTATTTCAAAAATGAACACTGCTTTAATTCGATCTCGTAGTCTTTTAGAAAATAAATAATAAAAATTATATCAAAGTTATACCTAAGTATACCGAATGCAATAGGGCATTTGACAATACGGGCCACTATGTTCTAAGAGCTACAGGATCTCTCATTTTATCCATCAAATAAATCCGACTTTTTTTTATAGAGTAACATTAGCGGCAGATGTGAATCGTGCTTTGAAGAATTCGGGACATGCCGACCTGGGCCTTCCTAGAAACTGCTCAGTCCTTATACCGACTTTACTGTATCGACTGCTCGCTTTATGCGTGTTTTTAACTACAATAATCTTTTGGTTTTTGCGGCTTTCACATTTAGGTGGCTGTAACTTGTGCATTGTTAGAAAAATTTATGACATTTATTTGTACATATCAAACTTTTATTTGAATATTATTTTCTTTATATAAGTAACTTATTTATAATGCGTTTAGTTTATACTTTATATAGGTGCAATGCCCTGGATTTTGCAGTATATTCTGTAGATAATCTATAAAAAATAGGTAGTATAAAGTTACGACTTCTTATATTATAACTAGTATACATACAAACCTACATGTAGGTACATTGTACACTACATCACATTTTCCTAGCCATTCATGCCAGAAGTAGTCTGCCGCGTAGAAATAATCCATTAATATTTTAAATTTGACGACGATGGCAAAATTTCATCAAAATCTGATCATTAGTTTCGGGTTCCATTGCGGACTTAGACGAATAGTGAGAGGGCATATTTATAAAGAATACTTAGCCCAGACAACCAGGTTGAAATATGAGCATACAGGAGACTCCGGTAACACGGTAAACACATTAGATAAGGGAATGGCTACTGCTCGTGAAAAATGTTCAAATAATATTATTGAGCGGAGCCCGCAGTTACTCCAGTCCTATTTGACGCAGCGTCACAGTATATAGCCTACCTCATGAATGTAACTAATTACACAAATACTCTTTTCCAACAAACAATCTCAGTATCGACTTGCAGTTGCGGAGGTTAGCGCGTTCCACCAGCAAGCCGTAACATATCACATACATTTTCTGTCGTACAATATTGTCACATGACAACTATATAACTTCCATTATACAACTTTCGTCGTTAATTTTAATAGTATAAACATTTTGGTAACTATTACATATTTGTCGAATAAAGTACGAGCATTATTAGTACACACCTGTCCCTAAAGTCTCACAGATATGGTTAATACTACTGATATTTAATTTACACTTATATTAAATGTTTATAATAACATTGTTTACAACTGCCACAAAACCGAGCTGAAATTAATGAACATGCAGCCTAATATTTCTAACTTTACGAAATAATATAGTTGTCACATAACCGACGTATAGAAAAATTGATTATATGACAATTAGGCGACTAAGTATTTATATGACTGTAACACGAAACTATTAGAGCATTTAGTTGAATAACAGTGAGTGTCTTTGAGTAAACTCTCCTATGACGTTCATACGATTACATTCAGTAACCTTACGCTCCCACCAAAACATCTACTCAACGTAGAAATGGTTGTTGGTTACTATCGTTATAAATGAGCATTTCGATTACCTATTTGTGCCTTAACCTATCTACCACTGTAGTGAGTCTCTCATGAAGTGTGTGATTCTCTCAAATAGGTACACTATTACTGTCTTTAGTGTGCATGCTTGCAATTACACAAACCTCCATACACAGGGTACTATAATAAATGAGTTCATTCAAACCTTATAAATATAATATATCTATCCAGTAGGAGAGAGCGAGCGCACAGACACTGAGGAACTAGTGGGACGAGCTGCTTCCCAGTGCTCCGCACCTCCAGATCTACTGCCGAGTGAAGCACGCGTGTTACTTCAGCCTTCAACTCCTGTGCCGTTGCAGTCAGAGTCGTATAGAAGACAATCTTCTCCTCATCACCAACCTACAGAGCCTATTGAAGATAAACATTCACGGCTCAGATTTGAGGTATTTTAAACTTTTATTAACAAGTGATCCGGCTTTACCCATGATTTACAGGGGTAAATTACATATTACAACCTTTCTAGAGAATCATTCCGTACATGCGTGAAAGCCGCATGAAAATCCGTTTAGTAGATTTTGAGAAAATCCGTCACATAGACAGATAACTTCTGGAGACTCTATTTTATAATATTGATGTGTGACCTGTGGATAATTTTACTTATTTTAACAATTCGTACACGTGCGACCTAACACGCAGACCCAGATTACTTAGAACGCAACTGCATGCAGTAGTACCAACGTGGAAATGGACAAATGATAATACAAAAAGAACGATCGTTAAAATCGCTCTGTGGTCCTTGATCCACATCTGCCACTGGGCCCCTCGTAAATCTGACGTCATCTATCTAATCCATAGTAGGTACCTAATGTATGCAGTGAATCTGTTCGTAACATCTTCAAAATATGGTGGCTGTGTATGCATTGATGATTCAGAGTTTATTTAAACTTTAAATAAATAAAGATAATCTGAGTAAGTTCTGAATGATGGGAACCCACTTATCTATATTTGAAGAAAGAAAATCCCATCCTCTTTTCAAAGCATTGCGCGAATGGAGGATTCTGAAATTTGGTACGGTTGAAGATTATGTGGAGATTATAGTTTAATTATAATATGCATTAGATTTGCTTCTTAATGAAATAAAATAATGCGCTCGCATACAATACATAAACTCATGTAATACACGCAAGTGAAAATGTCATTTCGTTTTTATTTAAGTATTAGCTTTCTTATAATTAAGATCGTAAGTAACAATAAAGTATCGATAAATTCGCGATCACTAGTTTAATTAAACATACATCAAATAAGCAATGAATGAAATGTGAACTCGCTCACTGATATCATATTTGATTATAACATTATACACACACGCTTCTGCGATTAATTAAAGTTGATGTGTGTGTAACTGGCAGCCATGCTATCGAATATCGTCCTTACATAATGCAACGATTCATATTCATATAATCGGCCACAGAAATGTCTTTTGTATGATTATACCTCCCACAGTATAAAAGCATGAATAGTTTCCTTTTAAGACTTAAGATAAGAAAACACCGTTGTTGAAACCGCTGCACACCGTTTAGCGGCGCCGATGTTTAAAAGCTTTAACAACTTTATAGTTAATCCCGTCGCATTCTCTATGCTTACTTTTATTTTGTCGTGAGTCATAAAATTTATTTTAAAATGCATTTTTAATATTTACAGGAACTGACCTGTGACGTGGAACTGCAGCATTCGGAATCCTCGAAACAGAAGCCATTACAGTTTTCTTTCACGCTCTACGACTTAGACGGACGCGGTCGGATGACTAAAGATGTACGTATTTAAATAATTTATTTAAATTATTACAAATAAATGCTGAATTTATTGAAATGAGCACTACAACTTAAGTATTTTTTACAACATGGCGCCTATTGTAATGTGCTCTTTCTTGATACACACGGAAGATATTCAGATATCCCAAAGAATTTATAGTCCCTTTTGTGTTTATCTCAAGCATACGCATTGTGAACATTTCCGTTAAATTCAGATAAATATCACATTAGTGTAGATATATATTTGTTAGCAAATACCTACACGATAATGTCACTGACCAGAAAGTGCTGGTAAAAACTTATAATTACCACCTTTATTGTATATTTGTAATTAGTTTAATCAGTGCTCTATTTTGTTCACAGGACATAGCTGGCATTGTTTCTACGATATATGAATCGATAGGCAAATCTGTAACTGTTCCACATTACGGTTCCAAAACGATACAAGTTAGATTAACGGTCGTACCCGAAGAGGGTGGTAAAAGACATCAAAGAGAAAGAAGGGACGAAAGACAGAGAAGAAGGCGAGAGCGACCTCCAGTGGTCGATGAAAACACTCCGTTGCATTGTCCAAATAACTTAAGTGATCATGAAAAACAAGAGAGGTTAACCCAAGAAGATGATGCCTCATCGAAGTCGTCAAGTTCGGGCGAACAGAGACCTATACTAAGACAAGCCCCTGTTACACGGCATCGGCCACAGCGCCACCGCCGAAAGGACCATAGAGAACGTAGGCACGAGAAGAAAAGGTCTGGAAGTTTACAACGACGGGAATTACTCGAAATCATTCAGGCAAACATGGAGAAGAATCGCCTGAGCTTTCAGACTTCAAGGTATGACAACTTAATAGTTGTCAATTATGTGATATAGTTGTCTTAAATGTGAAGCACTACACGTAGAGATTACATCTAACGTATTAAATTATAGATGCTTAAAAAACAGAAGTTACTCTTCTGGTATATAATTTGCAGGCGCTGTCATATTTATTATGTTCATTGTAATGCAGGAAATAATTCCTTTCTTTTGTCTATGGACAGCAAGTCTTACATCAATGTATTGTAAATTGTTTTCTTAATATACTACATGTACCTAATACGTATAATTTATGTTATTTTTAATTTTCAGAAAGCCCTGTGAACCAGATGTCGGCGAGGAGATCAGGAGTAAATATCATAAACTACGGAACAGATCATATACTGTTAGTGATAAGGCGAATATCGCATTCCAGAAATTCAAACCTGAAGTGAGCAACGGTTATTTAGACTTAGCAAACGGCGGTGATTCTAATTTGTGTAGGTATGACAGACATTTGCACGCAGTCATATGTTCCTCGACGCGACATGCTCAGACAGGCTTTCATCAGAAGCAGTCACATCCAACAAGACACGTCCGTGCACCTCAAACTCCGAATGGAAGATCGCGTTCTCACGAATTGCCCTTTCAGTTACAATCTAGGCAACCCAGAGTGCTTCAGATAATATTCTTATAGAATTTAGAAAGAGGACATTGTAAATTCAACTTTGTCCTTGCATCAGCATAGTCGTCTACTGTACAAAAAAATAATAATAGCAGTGGCGAAGTGTAAAAACGTGATATTCGTTGTTATCTGGTATATTTTGTATGTAGTACCAAATATCTTAATGATGCGAATTTGACTTTTTTTTTTTAACTGATATCTAATTAAATTTTTGTCTATGGCACTTGATAATGTCTGCGCTAGTTTCCGGTATATCTGTAGGTGCCGTACTTACCTAGTGGTTTGTACGTAGGTACAAGTGGCATGTAAAATACTTAGTAGATATATGAGCACCCACTTTATATTTCTGCTAACTGTATCTACAGACTCATCAATTGCACAAAGCAAATAATAAGTTGCTAAGGTAATTAAGTAGGTATAGGTGTTGTACCTGCCTAGGTATCTTACACCACTTACACATTCGTTTTATAATTTAGGGGGCAATAGAAGCCCTTTCACGACATACATTATAGACATAGCATTACTGATGGACATTTACATTACCCAGTGGACATTTTTCGGCGGTGCCACGTGAGCGAGAATTACATCCTCGTTCGTACCGGCCCGATTTGCAATGTAGAATGGCAATATCTCTTATGCTAAGCATGTTCTTTATTCGGCGATATGCTGACAGAAGCAAGGAGCGAAGCTGGACACTTATCTTTATTTATACGTGGTATATTTAGTAGATGTAAGTTAATACAATTTCATATTACTGAAAAATAAAAATTGATTGCCGTTATAAAAATGTTATTACATGTAAGACTATATTCAGGTTAGCTCATATTTTAAATGCAGTCTCAAAATCAATAGGCACATACAGGTCTTAATTATTATCAATCTATGGGAGTCAGTGAAAATACTATCCTGATCTGTGTATGTATGACAATGGGCACCCATCTGCTCGTTTTGTCGCTACTTCATAAAAATACTCTATGCCCCATAATAACGAATCAAAAATAATTAAATGTACCTACACATGTCCCACATAACAAACAATACCACAGGGACTTCAAATAAAGTAAAATTGTGTAGTATTTGGAATTAGAGTTGTGTGGATAGGAAAATGTGAACAGGATGAATCTAGTTACTTACGTAAATATCTTCGCCTTTCACTTCAGATTATGTCGCTTATGTCTCGCCCCATACTATTATAAGGCGAGACATGAGCGACGTATTTACACAAGCGTTACTCTCGGAGCTACACGATTTTACTCCACATATTTTTCCATACCGCGGGCCCTTAAGGAATATTCCAACAGGTAGCGATGGAATGTGCCTTACGTCTCCGTAAAAAAAAAGGTTGCTAAGCTTAACACTAAGACTAATGTAATAATTTCATTATGTAATAAGTTAGATTATTAAGATGTCTGATAACAGCCAAGGCCGTAACCAGAGGAGGGGGGGGGGGTTGAAAAAATTTAGAACAATATATCAAAAAATAAAATAGCCAATTTCCTGTCCTGACATGACAATAGTTGTATAATTTAAATGTTCATTTATGATCCATGGGATAAGGAAATTGTTAAGACAGGTACCTAAAGTGTTTGTAGTTCATGTAAGTAAAGCACAACAAAACAAAATTTCTGGCTTACAGCCTTGCAATGTGTTACGATTAACTCTCACAGAGTTATAGACTGAATTTAGTTTAGGGTATAAAATGCTCAGTTTAAAGTAAAGTTATAAGGTTTTTCTATTGCATTACCATTATCAGTATTGAATATTGTAAGTAAATTAATGAATCTCTGAACTTGTATCTACCTCTTTTGTATATTGTTATTTTTAACTAATTTATTAAAACAGCTTAATCCTAAAATTATAAAGTGTGATAAGTTAGTCATTCAGTCCTAAGGTTACTTGGAATGGATAACTGTCATGCATGAACAAGTATTTATTATACATGAAAATTAGATATAGTTTTGTTAATATTATTGAAAGTACATAAAATTTATGTAATTAAAATGTATAGCGTATGAAATGCTTCATCTTGTCAATAATATTTATTATCAAAATATATTTTTTTGTTTTAATTATATCACTCTGCCGATCAACCTCATCTTTAGAAGCAAGGCTGCTAACATTAGCACCATCGTTACAGCGGTAATTATTATAGTTGTTTCTTTAGGTAGACCGCACTTATTTACAGCATATTCAAATGGTGTGATAGAAACCTGAAAAAAAATTACAGAAGTAATGTAAAACTTAACAAAATTTTGTACCAATTTTTTGTATAGTAGTAGGGGGGCAAAATTGCATTCTTATTACAGACACCTATAGGCATCCCGCATAATTATGCGGGATGCCTAATTAGGTAAGATGTGTGTTGCCCACCTTTCTTGCTCCTTCTTTAAAGAAACCCCGGAAACTTACAAACCGCACGAAATGTAAGTGTCACTTCCCGGTCGTCTCCGCACTCTGTACCGTTCGGCTACAGTGCAGTACTACGTATAATCCTAACAAATATATATTAAGGGCTTCACAGGTTCATATTAAAGTGTCAAATAGCTATTCGATACTTAACTCTTAGCTATCACATAAATGCTTAGAAATAATTACGTCTAATCGGAATCTGTGAGACAGAACTTGTGTATTATTTGCAGTTAAGATTCAGTAGGAACATGAGATAACGGATTTTTAAAAGATCTGTTATTATTTTGTTAGCATAGGAAAACGATAAATTGCTTACCAACATATATTTGGGATCGGGCCTGTTACGCCACGAAAATGATGGTACGGAGTATTCAAAAAATTTAATATCATCTAATTTATCATAGGAATGCTCCAGTAGACAGCCATGGTGAGTGTGACCGCCGAACGCGGCCCTTGGTTTTATCTTCGACACGAGATAATCAGTGGCTTCTCTTGACAGTGCGTCAGTTTTGATTCTAAACGGTTTGTCCTTCTCTCGCAATGGCCGTTCCTCCTCATCCTCTTCATTACACACGGAATCTGACAGACGATATAGAGGGAAGTGCTAAAATATATATAGAGGGAAGTGGTAAAATATATATAGAGGGAAGTGGTAAAATATATATAGAGGGAAGTGCTAAAATATATATTAAATTATTTAGGTACATGAATACATAACAAATAAAAAAGATATGAAACAGTGCCGTAGCTAGGCGTGGGTTAAGCTTTGCCCACAGCCAGCAATAAAAAAGAACCCTCCCGAATCTGAACTGAATCCCCCAGAGATTTTAAGTGACCGACGTTAAGGAGAAAGAATAGAACTTTGCTGATGCGATATGCGATAGCATAAATACATTCTTACAACTACGAACGCCCACGAACATCCGCCTAACCACTATGCTGATGCGTTGCCCCCTTTTCTCCTCGCCACATAGGCCACCGGCTCCTCGCAAGCCGCACGAAAAGCGACACCGAAGTCACTTTGCGGTGGTATCATGTGAGCGACAGGTACCTCCAAGGTCGTGCCAGTCTAATTCCGCTGCAATGCAGCATGGCACTATCTCTTACATTTTACTGAACATAGATAACACAACTACATAACGCATTAAATGGAAAAAATCTACATACCTGCAATAGTATGGGGTGAATTACGGAATCATTGTAACATTCACTTGAAGTATTCAAACATTTTAACTTTTCTAAAACAAATAATTTAAACATATAATAGTTATCAGTGTAGCTATGTTCTGTAAAGTTGTATTTTATATTACTTTGTACAAATTGATTTGTATATTGTGAGGTCGGATGAAAAATTCTGATATGTATACTAATAGTACAAAACTGAAGTCTGTTTGTTTTGTTTGAACGCTCTAATCTCAGAATTTTGTTCAAGCTACTTTAATTTTCGATTTGCACGGAAAATAAAATATTACCAAATTGTGAAGTTTGAAACAGGTTTACGTTACTCACAGAATCTCGAGCCTATAACAGAAGTGAACAAAATGCCACAGTCCCCGGCCAGTAGGGGGCCTGTGGTGTACCGGGAGGAGGCCCAGGTCACAGGAATATCTTATCATTGATTTGTTTAGCTTCTACATGTCGGGAGAGAGAGCCCACGCGGTGAATTCTCTTTAGACCTGTGATCTAAATCGGTTGCCAATAGCTCAAGATCATTTGCTGTGTGACATAAGTAAAGACCATATGTAGTTCCTTTGGATTATCAATAGCATTAGACATTTTTCGTTAGCATTGGTGCGTAAAATAAATTGTTATACGGTTTGGCAGAAATGACTGGACATCTAAAAAGTATTACGCTCATAGGGGACAGAAATTATATTACCTAAAATTTTATTAACCTGAAACAATCTCAATTGAATTTCTGGCTGTTCTGCAAAGTCTGCAACCATCACCTTGCAATGCCATTGAATTTAAGATCACAAAATGATTTTCTTTCAAGACAATGTGCTGTACTGAAGGTGCATTAAAGTCTTTTTCAAATCTCTCAGCAGACCCTCTTCGAATACTGAAATAGTTAATATACTGTATACTACCTGTGGAACTATTTCAGGCTTGTTGTTTTTTTATAATGTAGCTTTAGTAGAGGTACCGCCATTCTGCATTGCAGCCAAATTGTGGCACCACGACTGAGGTACCTCTCGAGAACATGACACTGGCAATAATTACAGCTATGCTGTCAAGGTTCGTGCGGTTTGTGAATAGCCGGTGGCCCATTGGAGGGGAGGAGGAAATGATGAGACCGCATTTGCATTTAGATGATGCTGACGTTAATGAAGGGCTCATGGAGAGAAGTATGACTTGGGGAAAAATTAAGTCTGATGAAAAAAGAGTAATGGAGAACTAAACAAGTAGACAGGTGTCTCGGTTTAATCAAACAAATGGTAAATGTGTGTTGTTACACATATTTCTAAATCAGACACATCTCCATGGTAGGCAACTATTTCTGTGCACTTAGAGACATGGGCTCTCTCGCATAGAGATATGGGGCACATCACTAGGACTAGCCCGTCTCCATGTCCATTGAGTGTTCATTAGAAGTGCATAAAAGGATTTACCCATGAAACTGAAAAAAATTTTTTTGGGATACTAAAAATTAAAAAACTTTCAACTACTTTTACTCAATTTTTATACATAATTGAGTTTCATAAATTTACCTGTTGTGGAATCCTATGTCATGATTTCCTACTGCAACATACATTTTTATATGAACTGGCAGGGCAAATAAGTAGTAAAATCTCTCTACATATTCCCTGAATTGTACATTATCTGTCCATTCCCCTTCATCAAATAGATCACCTGTAACATATGTAGAATATTTTTAGTAAGAGGTGGTGCCATGCATACATTACAGTAGGATTGGGTTTTGCTGTTGTTTTGTAAAGTTTTTGAGTGCTCAGTAGCCCATTGGGGGTTAGGAGAAAAAGGATGGCAACCCATCGGCATAATAATTATGCAGAAGTTTCTGGGTGTCAGTAGTCATAAAAGGTTTAGATTGCCTGTTTCCTCCCTATATTAGTAATCCAATTTCAATAAAATAAACACACATAGTAATGTAAATAATCAAATGTATCAAATAAAACAACTTACCAAGTACAAAAACTACTTCTGGTTGATGTAAAGTTATTACAGCTTGAAAAGCTTGTTTCATTTGCCATTCTCGTCTCCATTTATCCAACCAATGCCCACGGAATGGGCCTAGTAAATGTGTATCAGCAATAATTAATGCTCTGAGAACCTCGGCATGTCTTATGTTTTGTAATGTGGGCCAAGCACACTGCAAACATATTTTAGTGAAAAGTACATCGAGATTAAATCAAAGTACAATATTAAATATCTTTTATATCTTGCTTACCTGTGCAACAACTATATAATAAATCATAAATTCACAATACAGCGCTATAAAAATTAAACCGAATACAAATATAATAGTCTTTTTAGTTATTCGTCTCATATTAAAGCATCTAAAGTTTCCTTACATTTAAGAAATATTAAAAATGATTAAATACTCTCAATTTATTTAATCTACATTCAACAGAGATTATTTTCCTGATATTCAATATCAACTAGAAGTTCTCTGATAACAAAAAATATTTAACCGTTTGTAGGTTATGGGTAATAAATAAGTGGCTGCAATCTATTCGACATATGTTCCAGGATAATTTAATCTTTACTTTTAGTTTTATCTGATCCATCATTAATTCTCCCGGGTCTAGATCCAAATAAACGTGAAACGTCAGTTTGCACATTGGCGTTTGACTTGTCAACGTCATCTTGACGCTTTCTTCTTTTCATACGTACGATCGGCTGAAAAGGTGAAAGATTTACATGTTTTTAACATTGATTTACAAATATACCGAGATACACAGTTAGTGCCTCAAAAACGTCAAAAAATAATTTTGTCTCTTTTCGTTCCCATTATAGTGCGCACTCGAAAAATGCCGAAGTGTTGTTTGGTAAAGCACTTCGTTCCCTGGACATTCATAAGACAAGTAGGCCCGATATCATCGCTCAGATTGTGCTTTGAAAATGTGCTCCGGAGTTGGCTCCGGTATTGACGCCCCTTTTCCGATTCTCCTATTCTGTTGGTAATGTCTGCACGTAAGCTCTAAAAAAAGCTCTTTGTTTTCCAAAATTATGGAATCCATTATCAACTGCTAGCTCTCGCGATATCATTCAATAACTAGCCACCGCCAGTCTGCGGCGGACGTCCAGCTGGTGATGTTCTAACATATTAACGCACCGGGTTTGCCATAAAACGCTCGTTTCAAAGCTATATTTACACGGACTTCCCGGTAAATTATGCGATTGGATCACTAGCTTCTTGTTAAATGAAAGCATCATGGTCGTGGTTGACGGCGCAGACCGCCCTTACATCTGTGAACGCTGGTGTTCCCCAAGGCTGTATTCTGTCTCCTACGCTGTATCTTCTACATATCAATGACATGCTGTAAACTAGTAACCTCGATTGTTACGCAGATGATAGCACTGGGGATGTCTTATACACTGGCAGTGCAAACATTTCCCGGCAACACGTCAACGAATATCGGAACAAGCTTGCCTCTGAAGTCGAGAATTTGTTATCCATAATCTCGGAATAGCGCCGACTGAATTTAGTCCACTTTAACCCCCATAAGGCACAAGTTTGCGCGTTTACCACTAAAAAGTCACCCTTCGTCGTATCTCCTCGTTTTCAAAACACCTACATATCGACCTCAGCTAGTATCAGAATAGTTGGTGTCGACATATCAAGTAACGTTCAGTTTCTCAGTCATTTGGAAACGGAAGCTAAACTAGCCCCAAAAAGCTGATTGTGCTCAATAGGGCGAAGCAGTTATTCAATCCAGCGCATCGGCTGCAACTTCTTAAGGCCGAACGCATATGGAGTACTGCTCCCACCTGTGGGCAAGGGCCCCGCAATATCAGCTCGTTTCATTTGACCGTATACAGCGTAGAGCGACTCAAATCGTTGACGACTAATTTATTTCCGGACAGCTCGATTCTTTAGTCCTACCAAGATTCACTGTGCATCTTTTACCGTATTTTAGTGTTCTGAAGAATTATTCGGCTTACTACCAGCAGCATAATTCCATCTTCGGACCTTGCGACAGAAATCTAAGTTTAACGCTCAACACCCTAATGTCCGTAAACTCACAACAGTGCGGTTTATACGCCAGTTTTTATCGCGTACAACCAACTGTACTGTGGACCCAGCTGCCTCCCTCGGTATTTCAGACCGGTACGACTTGGGAGGCCTTTAAGAAAAGAGCATAGCTATTCCTTAAAGGCCGGCAACGCGTCTGCAAGGCGCCTAGTCTTGCATATGTCTATGGGCTGCGGTAGTCACTAGCCACCTATACGTTTGCCCCCTATCTCATTAAAAACCTACATAATTATGTATAATCAGGGACGATTTCGAATAACAGGTAAGTATGAAATCGGGAATCTCCTACATTTATAAATCAATGGTCTTTAACAGAGAATTACGACAGTGAAAAGTTCAAAATGTCGCTTAGAAATACCAGGTTGACTGATAATTGGCCGAAGCGACGAAATTAAAAAAAGATAGGCAAACAAAGTTTATTAGATTATTTTCTTCTCTTTTCGAAAACACAACGCCAAAATTGAATTTCTTCGAACTGATAGATTTTTTGTGAGGGGAACTAGAACTTTCGCTGCCGTAAACTTTCTCAACAAAGGACAGAAACGAAATTCGTGCGGTGATAAAGTTTTACATTTTAAAAGGGAAAACAGTAACAGATTAAAGTCAAGCTAGACAGTGTTTTAAGTAATACTGCTCCTGCATTGAATACAATTCACATGGGTAACTGATTTTAAACGTGGGAGACAGCTGCGACGACGCCAACAGGTGTGGCCTTCCAAAGGAAGTCTCGAATCCGGACATGATTAGAAATATTCAAAAAAACGTTTTGAATGATCGGCGCTTAAAGTTGCGGCAGATAGCAGAGATGGTAAGCATTTCCTCTGTGCACGTTTTTAACATTTTACACCAATATTTGCAAATAAAAAAGATTTGAGTGCGATGGGTGCCGCGTTTGCTCACTGTTAACCAAAAGCAACGTCGAGTGGACGATTCGTCGGTGTGTTTGGCGCTGTTTAAGCGTGATAGTAACGAGTTTTCGCGGCGTTATGTCACAGTAGATGAAACATGGATACATCATTATACTCCTGCAACAATGGAACAATCTAAGCAGTGGACTGTGAGCGGAAAACCTGTGCCGAATGTTTTGTCGGTCGGCAAAGTGATGGCGACTGTTTTTTGGGATGCTCGAGGGATTATTTTAGTAGATTATTTGCAAAGAGGAGAAACAATAAATGGAGAATTATGCAAGCTTGCTGCAAAAATTTTGTGAAGAAATCCGAAAGAAACGGCCTCACTTAGCCAAAAGGAAAGTTTTATTCCACCACGACAACGCACCTGTACACTCGCCAACTGTTGCATACGCCACACTCCATGAACTGCGGTTCGAATTGTTACCGCATCCCCCCTATTCCCCAGATGTGGCCCCGTACGAAACATATGCCATTGTACCAGACACGTTCTGATCGACGAGGATTATCAAATCACAACAATTTTAACTCACAAAAAAACAAAACGCAAACAGATACAACACCACAGCCGCGGTGCAGGTACATTACACCTCGCCCGAGGGATTCGGACGCAGTCTATGCGATTCAATTCACAATCACCACATCATGACAGACACGTTCGCAAACAGATACAACACCACGGCCGCGGTGCAGGTATGCTACACCCCGTCCGAGGGATTCGGACGCAGACTACTCTATACAATTCACAATCACATCATGACAGACACGTTCGCAAACAGATACAACACTACAGCCGCGGTGCAGGTATGTTACACCCCGTCCGAGGGATTCGAACGCAGACTATGCGATTCAATTCACAATCACCACATCATGAAAGACACGCTCGACTCCGAATAGTCAGTATGACGATGTTAGTGCGGTCATAGAAGATAATTCCAGTACCTTACGCGATCTACCAATGACCTCAAATCAAACCGCCTTACCGGTTAGGTTGACCACAACTACCGCGTGCGAATCTTACCACCCGCCCGTGGTAGAAGGGACGGACGCACCCCCTCGTTAGAGAAAGATCAAGATCCCTCGACTACTACTACTATAATCTTTACTATTATAATCATTGTAATAGTTAATTTATCAAATCTTTAATAACTATCGGGATGCATCCTTACTATCTGCGGAAGAGGAGTGAGGGGAGGGTCTACGCCAACTTTTCGCACTTTCGTCGCTTAGGTTTAGTCAGAACTTTATGCACACTCGCACGATTCTGTACGTGAGACCAAAGCAACTCCCACGCACACACACGCGTTTACATTTGTATACGCATGCACATTTGAATATAAGTACTAGGACTAGAAGAAAAACTGAAACAATTTACGGAGCCTCATTAAAATATAATATCACATATGAAAATTTCATGCAATGTAATATAAAAAATACGTTCAAACTGATGGTATTTCCATTTTTAAATTTTTTATCGATGCATTATCAGCATGTGAAGCATCAGTAATTGTCCGGCATTCATTTCAATTTAAATACATATTAAATAAATAGGAAAAATAGATTAAACTTAGTATATAACAATTAAAACATTATATGTACGCTCGGTGAAATAGTCACCGCGTTAACTTTACGAGTAAATTTTGACGTACTTAAGAACCTACACATATTAATAATTTAAAATATTATTTGGTCCAAGATTTAATTTAATCTTATAAGTCACATTTATATTATAATATAATGTCCAACAAAGAATACTCTTTGTTATAGTTCAAACAATTTATCTCGTTTGTGTTGGGATAAGCTTTTCTCAATCAGTAACGGTAGTGGGAAATATATGATTGCGACAATAGGTAATTCGTTATATTTTCCGGCTGTTAACATATACCGAATTAACATTGTTGCAATCATATAATCACCATATAAATCACAAAATCATCCAAATGTTATAATCATTATTGTAGGCAGGCTTATTAATATTATTTAATAATATAATACTTATTAATATTATATTAGAGAGCTTATATTTATTAGATAGCATTATAACTAAAGTTAACTCAATGTACTCTAAAATTATATGTCTAAAATGCAGATTGTAGGTAGAATAAAATAGTGTTATGTTTTGGGTACCAGATATAAAATTGAATCTTAACTGTCTTAGCATATCAAAAATATGTTTAATTCTGTTATGTATTTGGCTTATAATTCTATTTAAATATTAACAATTTGTAAAGCCCGCTATGGACACTTCTAGGTGCAAGGCGGGCTCGAACTAGCTTCAGTGACCTTATTTACTCTTAATGACGTCACACACTGCAAAGTTAGTTACTATAAAATTGTATGGACGTGGACACAACATTTTATGGCATCGTCGGCCATCTATCACACACAGTTACGATAAGCGTAGGTACATAAAACATTATAGTATCTTTGCCGTGTGTTGTCATTTAGCAAGCGTCAAAGACATATTATATAATATTTATAAGTATGTCATGCATAGACATAATATGGATAGTGTAGGGGAGCCAGTCTAAAAAGCATCCGTCAAATTCGAAAACAGAAGCAAATGGGATTTACTGTCTCTATCCGCGCCATCAATATTTCTCTACACAATGATGCACAGCGAAATTAGATAAACAAAGATAGTAATGTAATAATTCTTATATTCCTCCTCTATTAACCGACGGCACTCATCGTCATAGGCCTGCTTATCTCTTCCCTTCTCTATCCATGTTATCTCTACGGTGTCACGTCATTGTAGACCAGAGCCAATGTCTCTCGTGACCGAAGTTCGTGTTTGTAATTATTATTTTTTGGATAAAATAGTCATTATTTATTGGGTATTTTACGCCATAAATCTTTTTACGGCCATACCTTATAAACGTATCTTTTGTGAAATAAAACAATAACATTTAAAGTCCAAAAACAAATGACCTATTGTAAATTCAGTAAACAAATTATACCAAAAATTGTAATCTCACATACAGTTAATATTTAGCAACAATTTCACCAGTAACATCATGGAACACATTATCTAAATGTAGACTAACCACAAGTTTGTTGATAGAATTTAGCCACTTGCTATAACTATACTAATGTATAGCTAACCTTTTCTGTGTAACAATAGACAAACTAAGTAGGCAGAAATGTACCAGATCCAGTTAGGCGAGTACTAGAGAAGTACTAGTTAATGACTTAGTAAATCTTATATCCCACATGTAGGTAACTATAATAGTAATCCTAAATGTTACATTTGATATCGTCACTCTGTTAAACTCAAAGAAGAAAAATTTCATTACTAAATAATAGATTACTTTGCTATGTAATCTTTCTCACCATTGATTTGTGTTCAAGATCTCTAAGTACTCCAAGATTACGTCCTGTAAAATTTCGATTTTACTGTAACTAAAATTTTTGAACAATGGTCGTTTTCGATCTTTGAGCGTACCAACTTCTAAAACTAGCATAACTATGTAATAATAAGCCAGTTAAAAATGGATAAATAAATACCTCACTTTTTTGGTAAACTATAGTATGAGCCAAAAAATCATTCAAGGCACTTCTTACCAAGTAAATCTGTTATTTACCATAAAACTTACTATTCAACAAAAATATAAGTAAATTAACATTGATCCGAGCTTTTCCAAACATATCCATGATAGTGCAGCCCTCGTATTGTTTCTGTAACAAATCCTGTATATCCACTTCAATTGACTCCATCTCAACTCCCATAAATTTTCCTTTTATAGTGAATACGCCGTTAGTATTTGTGGGTGTAATTTCAAATTGAACGTTTTTCAGTTGTGAATTTGACAGTCCATCAATTTCTAGGAGCACACCTCTCTCAAACAGCTTCGTGCCCGAATACTTTACAGTCAACTTGGACTTAAGTTTCTGAACGTCTTTTCCCGACCGCCTTAGACAGGCGTGAACACTTCTGAAAAAAAAAACAGATTGTGAATTTTAACAGAGTAAGTCATATTTAAAAAGCATTTGATATTTGTTGTTGAGAAAGTAATTTTCGACAGGCGAATAAGCTAGCTCTTCAGATATCTATACTTACGGGGATACGATGTAAAGTATAGATAGCAGAAGAAATGTTCTCTACATATTTAGACAAATTTGGTTTATTGAAATTGGTTTGCACCATTAGAAAAGCTGTAAAGCCATGTATATTCAGGTCATAATTATTTCTTATAAGAACATTGAAAAATTTCAATAAAATACATTCTGTAATGATCTTATATGAATTACACATACCTTTTGCCAGTATGCAGGTTATCAAGACACGATTTGATGTACTGGTTGTACGAGTTACATTTCTCCTCATAATAATTGGTTTTCTCATGCAAACTCTGCTTAGTTCGCACAAGCGTCGCCAGAGCCCTCCTCTGTGCATGTCTGTACTTGCCCTTGTTACACAAGTCTAGCGCTATTGACGTCACTACCGCTTGGTACCCGTCCTCTCTCGTCACGTACCCCTCTTCCTCCAGTAGCTGTAAGTTCCGTCGCAGTTTCGCGATATGCTCTCTCAGGGTCATCACATCGTCGGGCCTCGCTTGGCCCGAATATATTCGTCTCTGAATCCTATTACTGTACTGTTCTTGTTGCTCCCTGGTTGTTCCGATACACAGAGCTTCTAACAGATGGTCACCTAAAGGAAAAAATGCTATATTCTCCTACATAATATTATTGGATGTGCTATAAAATTAACAGATAGATATTATCTAATACATAAAAATATAGTAATCTACGTGATATTGAAAATACGTCGAAATGGTTCCTGTACGGCAGTGATTGATACACGCTTTGGCGAGGACACTGCGCTGGCATATCGGCATAAAATACTTTCCCACACAATCCAAATATTATTGAAAGAATAATTTACAAATTTTATAATCTGATGATTTATGAGACCTTTAACATTCTGCAACGTCTATCATTAGATGTTAGTCACAGGGACCCGCCGACCAGGCGTTATTCAACGAGGCCTTTGTCCAGCGTGAGTGGATGAAAGTGTGATGATGATGGCAGTGGGTATAGATTGTAATATTACATACTATCAGTCAATAAGATTTGATTATTTGTAAATAAGATGTATAGAACTTACTTACCATTTAGAAAAGGTAGAATGTCAACACAAAGCTCTTTGGTTTTAATGAACAGTTTATTTAAATCAGTCATATCATCTGACGGGGCTTGGTACTTATTCACAAGTGCTAGGCATACTTCTAACCTGGCATTCTCTTCCACTTCTCCTGCTTGCTAAAATAAAATTTTCTCTCATAATTACAAAAGAAATACTAAGCATAGCTCTTTCCATAGCACGTTGAGTGGCTCTGCGCCTGTTTAGGAGGCCCCCATTTAGGGCCAAGTATTGTATCCACATGTCATCAGCGGCAACACACACCGATCGTACATTCTCGACTTAAGGCTCTGAGGTATCTTGGATGAAAAGATTTTCTTAAGCTTCACTAGTATAAATTGATATGCTTTAAAATTTTAATTTTTTTATAGCTTAGGAGGACAAACGAGAAAATTAATGACTACCGATTGCGGATACGTCGCTCAGGTCCCATCTAATGAGCCACCGGCTGCCCACAAACCCCATGAAATGCGACAGAGCAGCAATCGTGGAGGTGTCATGTGAGCGAAAGTCACCTCCTCCAGGTTTGTACCTACCCAAATCGACTGCAATGCAGCATATTACAGGTTACAGTGTTACAAATTTGTTACACTTGGTGCTATATTATTTTGTGAGTAATTCACAACCAAAAGGGCAATAGGGTTCAAATAAAGTATTCATCGTCGAGCGAGGTGTTAAGCACTCTGAATCTTAATATACGGTAGTAAGTAATATTAAGGAGAGAAGTACACACCGCAGTTGAGACGTCACGCGAGGCGAGCTGTGCCACGGTCGGCACGTCGCCCAAGTCGTCCAGTAGCACGTTGAGGCGGTCGTTGGGGTCCGACGCCAGGACGTCCTGATACTCCACCAGTAGCGCGTGTGTGTCCACTATTTCCTGTCACAACAACAAATCATTTAACATTTCTATATAATTAAAATAGGACTTGAAGACACAAGACAAGTTAGATTTAGTGAATGCGTTATCCAGTGTGGGACAGTCTCTTGTCACAGGTGAGGCATGCGAGACCTTCAAGGCAAAGTAGAATAGCATATGGTATGTGAGCGAGGCCACGGTGTATTCAAGGTAGGTCACATATCACGGGTAACTTAGTTGTTCTCGTGGATGGTCACTTGTCACACAGTTTTGGCATAGCTGATCTCATCTGCACGGTAATGTAGATGTGCGGATGGTCGCGGAGCGTTGATTCTGTGTACGGTCGGAGACTAGTCACAGGTGACATAGTAGTTCTCACCTGCACGGTGATGTGGATCTGCGGATGGTCGTGGTGCGCGGCCTCGGTGTATTTGTGGACGGGGACTAGTCGCAGGTGACATAGTTGATCTCACCTGTACGGTGATGTAGATGTGCGGATGGTCGCGGAGCGTTGCCGCGGTGTACTTGTGGACAGAGACTAGTCGCAGGTGACATAGTTGATCTCACCTACACGGTGATATAGATGTGCGGATGGTCGCCTAGCGTGGCCTCTGTGTACGCTCGGAGACTAGTCACAAGTGACATAGTTGTACTCACCTGCACGGTGATATAGTTGTGCGGATGGTCGCCTAGCGTGGCCTCTGTGTACGCTCGGAGACTAGTCACAAGTGACATAGTTGTACTCACCTGCACGGTGATGTAGATGTACGGATGGTCGCGGAGTGTGGCCTCTGTGTACGCTCGGAGACTAGTCACAAGTGACATAGTTGTACTCACCTGCACGGTGATGTAGATGTGCGGATGGTCGCGGAGTGTGGCCTCGGTGTACTCGTCGACGGCGAAGTGCTCCTCGAGGGTGGGTCCGCGGCAGCATCGCCGGAACAGCTCTTTGAGCCGCTCGTGGCACGACACAATAAATGGGTTCAGGCACACCAGGTGACGAGATTCCTCGCCAAACTGTAAAGTTAATGTTACAATACGAACTGTTTAAAACGGTCTCATAGCCGCTAATCCTGTCTGCACGAAGAAATATTTAGTCAGAAAGGGGATATATAATTAGAGGTGTACTGTTATAATAACTATGTTAAAATAATAAAAACTTAAGTTTACCCCTTTCTTAGCAGCCGAGAAATGCAGAATCTTAGCCACAGATGCCAGATTCTTCCGCTGGTCAGTGGTGAGGCTGGCCCCATTAGCCATGTTTATAATGTGGAACGCGTCAGGCGCAACGATTGCCGCGTTGAAGAATTGATAATAAACTAAGTTGCCTATAACCTGCAACAAGCAAATAAGTAATAATTAAATAGGTATATTTTTTTTTTAAGAATTCGCCTTTAAAGAAAGTACCCACAGTATACAGAGAATAGAATCTCACAAATTTATGTAACATTTTTCAAATGTATGATAAGCAGCGCAAGCTCGTTCCCGTACCCCTAAGGCAGATCAATTATTGGAGGACAACACAACTAGTAGGGAAAAACGTCTTGTACAGAGCTATGTTATAGAAAACAATGACTATGTTTAGTATTGCACAGCCTGCGGATCGTCCGTTCTCCGTAGGCTTGGACATTTTGTTAGGGACTATATTTGTCAGAGCCGTATGATGTACCATTTAGTGCACACACAACTGTGGTTAGGTTAGCTTCCCTACCGAGATACAAGCCTTCTCAAGGCGGTAGGCTCAGTAGCCTGGGCTTTATCCAGACATCCATTGCGCACGGGACAAGGTGCGAGGATGGGTACAATGGGGTGAGAGTTCTGTATTGTGGGGCAGTCCCTCTGTGGAGGTGGCGTAGATCCCTTAGGGAGTCACCTAAGGGGCCGACAGCTAGTCTGTCGACTAGCCGTCGAGATGCCCCGGTAGTTTTTTGTTCCGGGGCACCTCACCAACCGCGGCACTATTGGCGCTTGCGGCGGTTTTACATCGTATTCGGCCTTAATGAGCCGAGTGCCTCACCTCAATCTAACCCAGATCCCGTGATGGCGCGTGAATGCGTTTCGCAGCGTCAAAAAATAAAATGGTTAGGTTAGCTTAAGACTGGGGGAGACCCCCAGTATCTTATAAACATAAGTTTATTAGATTTAGTCATGTCAGATGTTCCATGTCCCAGATATATTATCTAAGAGTTAGGTTAGGGTACTCATCAAACAAGTCATTGACCTTGGCCACAGGTCCATTGCACACGAATCGCGACGGCACGTCTACCTACCACTAGCTACTACTAGCTCTCGCAAGTGCCAACAGCTATGTCATCGCATTTCGAGTGTGCGTGAGAGTGTCAGTTTTCGGTTGCCTATTCAGGATACTGCGGAGCCAAGGTAACGAACATCTAAGCCTAGGTAACAAATGTGGCAAACTTAGCACGGGCTAAGATCTTCTTGGTACTCCATGCTGATAATCTGCATGCAGTAGGAGGAGACAACAAAAAGCAACGACGCATTTGTTTTTTCTATATACACACATAAAATATACCTTTAATATGTCTTTCTCTGGTGTATGAGTGAACTTGGAGGTGAGACAACGATGTAACACACGCGCCATGTATGTGATGCAGAAGGGTATTAGGTCGGTAGAGCTCGTTATTTTGTCCAAAAACATCATAACTACAGTCTTCAATTGAGACAAAGCCTTTTCTAATCTTGTTTTTACATCGGGGTACAATAAAGCTTCCTCTAGTGTCACTGAGTATGGTAAATTTCTGAAAAAAAGAAAAGAAAGTTAGATAAAAATTTAGAAATTTATCCATGGAACATCAACAATATAAATAAACCTTACGAAATTTGTCCAGTTTTCATTTCCGATTCATTTCTCCAAGCTTTGTATATTTCAACGGGTCCAGTCTCGATATTCAAATCCTTGTCCTTCAAAACTTTCTCCACCAGCGGACCGATAATCGTCTGCAGACTGTTCAACCCCGACAGCTGCCGTGTCAGGCTCACTGCCATTTTGAGCACCAGAGGAGTCGAGGATATAATATCAAACGGTTTCGTGACCTTACAACTGATCTCTTCTTCTAATGTAAATCTGAATAGTTTCAATAGTAAATATTCGTCTCTCGAATAAGCCCCAAAATTATAGAGACTCAACACGACGTTTTGTAGAAAGGAATTCGTTTTATTTTGCGGTATACAAAATAGCAGTTTGGACAAATACGTTGGGTTAGTCTGTAATTCATAAAACAGGTGCTGGTATCCATCCAAAAGGCGTTTGCTCTCTTTAGTCAGAGATTTCAAACCTTTGACGGCCGTTGACACTGTCAGCAATGGCCCTTTGCCGTCTCGGTGTAAAACTAAATTCGTCATAGAATTGTGTTTGACTAAATTGTTCAATTTCAAACCGTGCGCGGCCACGTCCTGCAGAGCTATTCTATTTTGAACGAGCAACCCGATTTTCAAATCCATATTATCAATTTGTCGTGATAGTTCCTGGTTTTTTCTAATTGACTGTACCACTTCAGACTTGAGGGATTGCAGCTCTATCTCCCGGTCGTAGTCTTCGGTAGAGAAATCTAAGATGGGTATAAATTTTTTGACGACCTTCAGAGGTGGATTGGGAGAGTGGATCAAAGAAATGAAAGCGTTGCGTGCACGTCGGCCTCTCCAAAGAGATTGAATTTTAATTATTTTGTGCTCCTAAAAAGTAATGCATAAAATTAGCGTATTAATCATTGTTCTAACTACACATGTTTTTTAAGAAGGGGTAGTGCCATGCTGCATAGGAGAAGGTAGTACGATGCACAGTGCATACTCCTATGAAAGGAATAGAAACGGACACGACTGGAGAGGTACCTCTCGCTCACATAATTCCGCCGTAAAATGACATCTTCAGTGTCGCGTTTCGTACGGTTTGTGAGTAGCCGTTAGCACATTTGTGAAGGACGGCAACACATTGGCATAGTGTTTATGTGGATGTTCATGGGCGTCGTTAGTCGTAACAAGGTTTCGATTTCTCGTTTGCCACTATTCTATTTTTTTTATTGTACATTACATTATCATAATATATAATGACCTATACCATCACACGAGCATGTGGCTCTAAAAAGTAATAAATTTCATGCCCGTATATGTAATTGCTTTTGTTCCATCGAAATATAATTCTTTTTGTCGCATCGAAATCGTGGCATCAAAGATAAAATTTTGTAAAGGTTAGGTTAGGTTGTTTAAATTGACTTTGCTTATAGGAGTACTGCCAATAAGGACTTTTCTGTCCGGACACGCGGAGGCACACAGTGCGCATAAAGGAGATTCCAAAAAGAGGGGAGGAACTTAAAATTTGCTCCATTTTTTCGGACCTGAACTTACGGTGTGAAAGCGAAGAGAAGCCCGGTACAGTTTCATTTGATTGTTATGAGTGCTTGTCGGGCGAGCGAACTAGGTTAGGGGCCAAAAAAGGAGCTCAACTCACACTCTCACACACACATTATAGTTATGTAATCCGATCTGAGAATATTTATAATAGCTAATGTGACTACTGTTACTACTCGACTAACATTGGGGGAACTCGCGCGCTAACTATAGCGGCCTCAGCACTGCCGTGCAAGTATAGCTCATGGAGAGGATCATGGCTGGGAGAGAATTAGCGTGCCCCCAAAAGTGCAGTGAAATTTAAGGCCTGATAGTATAATATTTAGCTTGTGACTTAGTAGTTTTATAATAATAACTCCCCACGAGATAGAGATATCTGCTTGTGCATAGTATAAAAAAAGTGAAAAATGCACTGCAGTAGGCAGAATTGGGCCGTCACGAACAGAGGGAAGTTCCATTATATTACTCAAGGTGATGGCCATAGTGTTACGTATAGTGCGGTTTATGAATATTTGGGCAATTGCAGGGATGGGAGGGCAACACGGTCACATAACCTCTGGAACTTTATATGATTTTGAATTAAATTCAAATCCTATATATGGACTGCATCAGAATCAGTATCAATCAGTTATGTACCTGTACTTTATACCAGACCCAAGGGTTTTGTTTCCTCTCCTGTTTAAGCTTGGCTTCGATAGCTTTCATTTTAATCAAAGTGCTGTATTTTCTTTTTACCAGAATCTGTCGCCACCACGATTGAATTTTTACAATGTACATTTCATTGTCCTTTAAATATTGATGCCTGGCAAACAAGTTCCTCACAAGATATCCCTTACAATAGGCTTGGAAAGTAGCAATTGATTTTTCTACAAGTTTTTGTCGGTAAGCATTAATATGGTGCTTATTTGTCTTTTCCGTAATAACATGGATGTCCTTTTTCGTCAAATAGCGAGCGTATGGTACAAAGTCTTTTGGAGTGCTCCAACTGTAAGAATAAGACTCCACATCTATGTAAAGTGTGTTTCCGGCATCTGTATGGCAGACTATCCATGGACAAATGTGATGACCTTTTTTCTTCAGTGCTCTTGAGAACATTTGGAAATAAACATCCTTACAGGTGTTATCAATAATCTCGGATTGGGAGAGGACGGGAGATGACAGCGCCTCCCAGAAAGCCATTACATCATTTTTTAGTATGGCCGAATTGAACTGAACAATAACATCAGTGAGGTCTTTCGCTACTGTGGACTCTGCATTAACATCATTAATTGCACTTGTTATGTCTTCATACCAAAGATTTTGAGGCTCCTTGTGAAGCAAAACTTTCTTTAATGTCCTCATATACAAATGATATTCTTCCTTATGTAGTGTCGTCATGGGTAGCTTTAGACAGGGACTTTTTAATAGATTTATCAATGAGTTTACATCGTCATTGGCAACTACTTTATTGATGCTGTCTATTACTTCAACCACTGAAATAAATATTAGAGTGAAATTTATGAATTTGCAACATTATTATTATTATTATTTACCTACCCATTTGAATTTGAATTCCTAACACTATTTTACTCCCTTCTCATTCGGTGAAGTGGCAGCTTGGTTAAGGTGGTAGGATGCTCTTGGTGCATATGGAATTTAAGATTACCTGTGGTGCTCTCTGGGAGTCTTATGTCCGGCAGTTATATTATGATACAAAATGTATAAGTTTTATAAAATGTAGGTGATTGTAAGAGATAGTACTATTGCTGCATTGTAAGCTAATTGAATATCTCACAAATCAATTGAGTATCTCACAAATCCGGACATGTCACTGTACCCTTGAAAATCTGGACATCTGCACTGCCTGGACACCTGGCAACACTATTAGTTCCTTTATTTTCAATTTGATGCCTTGTTTTTTGTTCTTTTAATATATTTTTTTTAATAGATGCTATACCACAATGGTATAGTGTTTTATACTGTATAATATATATCATAACATAATGTGTAGTGCTTGTTAGTGTACATCCTAAAATAGTTTAAATGTAAGACTTACATTCATCATTGTCATCATCTTTCATATTGACCATTTCTATAGTGTCTCTTATATCCTCTAGTGTTAGTAAAGTACATTCACATTCTTCTCTAACCTTCACCTGCATGGCTGTCACCAGGGCAGAGAAATAACGGCGTCGACAATGACCCCTAAGCCCAGTTAATTGGATTTTTTTTGCATTCAAAGTATTCCATACAGCTATTTCATCTCCTCTCTCGGCAGCCTCTGATACCGCAGCTATTGTCATGAGCGACAATGCCGTAGATGCTATTTCACTTTCATTAAGGTTTCTATCTAATTCACACTTTTCTAATCTCATTTCTTCAAACAGTAAAGGTGCAGCGTATTTGTCAATATTGAAGTTTAAACCAAGCTGAGGACTAGTTAGTGCTTTATACAGATCATCAGGCGTTCCAGCGTCCAATGCTTCATTCACTTTTGCTATAGCCTTTTTATGACTATTGTGATCATTTGCTTTTAAATTTCCATCATTTATTATATTTTGGAAAATTTTCTGCCAATTCACTATATTATTAATATCGATATCTTTACAATTTCTCTGAATGTCTTGTACTATATCACAATAGAAATCCAAATTGTTTGCATCATAATTCCTTATTCCTATGCATTCCTCGGTAAATATTTTCTGCAATTTGTTCACTTCATTATCTTCACATGCAGAACAAAGTGATTTCCATAAGAATTTATAATTAGTTGCAGTAATGTGTCCTTGAATTTCTACAATTGTAAGAATATCATCATATTCATCAGGCATGTAGCTATCATTTAATGAGTGATTGTGAGCTACATTCTCTTTTTCATGCTTGGCTCTTTTTAGAACTTTCTTATATTCATCCATTAAATAATTTTGAATATATTTTATTTTCAGTTTAGGATTTAAAAGGGCAGATGTTATTGGTTTTTCTGTGTCTAATATATTGTTGAGTTCGATAAGTGCTGCTTGTGTATCATTTTTATCAATATTATTATTTGACAACAGCCCTCCAATCTTTTGAAATAAGGGTAGAGGATGTTTGCATTTTTGCAAGTCTTTGGTTATCGAGTCCAACTCCTCGTCTGAAATTTAAAAGAATGGTATAAACCAACAATGATGAAGATGATAGTGATGACAAATAATATGACTCTAGGAATGTGCATGGATGATCTCAATCGCAATTTATATGAATAGAACAACTATTTTGGTTTCTCTTCTTCGTATTTGCAAGAGGCAGTGGCTGTTGGTGCATTGCAGTTAAATTATATCGGAAAGACCAGGGTGGACCCTCTCATGCACTGTATTTAAAGTCAAAACTACTGTTATGTTTTGTGGGGATTTTTTCCAGTTTTTTTTTCACCCATTGGCAAAATAATTTCGTAATTGTATTGCTATTGAATTGAACTGTGATCTTTTTTAAGTAGGCACAACTAGCAAGCAAACAATAGTGCCCGTACCTGGTGGGTAGTGCCATACTGATCACACAATTTAAATTTACCTGCCATTCCACAGAGGTCTACAAATTATATAAATATCAGGAACATGTATTGTACTTGAACGTCTTTACCTGTGAAAACTGCTTTTCCAAAAACATCATGTATTAAAGGAGCTTTGCCTAATTTAAATAAATGTGAGCTTAGAGCGTGTAAGCAGTATATCACCCTTGGCATATTTTTATTGTCATAAATATCTGTAGTTTCAGGTTGAAAAGTCTGTAACAAGAAGTATAAGCTCATATGCTTTGGTTTAGGAAGAGATAGTGGCCATGCTGCATAGGGGTAGTGCCATGCATAGTTCATGACACTACATCCTCCTATTCAACAGAATTGGGCCAACATGCCCAGAGACATACCTCTAGCCCACATAATACGGCTGTAAAGTAGGCCATTGGGGCACCCCCCCAAGTTAAGGAGGACAACACATCAGCATATAAGTTATGCATATGTTCATGGGCATCGGTAGCCGTAAAGAGGCTCAGATTGCTTGTTTGCCTATTCTATAAAAAATGCATCCATAATCCATCACTGGACATAGTCCTCCCCCAAGAGCTCCCTGCATTTCAGATCAGGTCATGAGTCCAATGGGTAGAAAGTAATCCATACTATAGGATATATATATATATATTTTGTTTTGCAAGGTTGGGTAAACAAACCGTATATAGAGATATTAGTTTTACATTATTTGCGCAAGTTTGTGGTATTCACACTCAGTGTTATGATGACTGGAGGTCAGTTTTACTGATGTTTAGATTTCAGATTTTACTATTTCGTAAATCATGTTATCTATTGCCATAGATCATTGTAATTGAATCGACTTATTTCGTGTTGTGAATTGTGATTTTGATGACATGTTTAGCATTTTTTATTGTTAAATTACTGTGTATTAACGGTGGAAATAAATTAAATACATATATTAATACTTACAGTAGGTAGCTCTGTTCTCTTTAAAATTTGTAGAAACATATTTATGTTATCTGTATGTTTAAATTGCAGTCCCATTAACTAGAAAAATAAACACATTTAAGACTGCTTTTAGAACATCATTTCACAATATATTTTTGTAACAAATGAAACAAGTCTCCTGTACAATACACGTACCTTGAAGCGTTTCTGATCAATGTCGTAAATTTTACCCAGAGGAAGTAAATCTGGAGCTATAAAATGCCCGAGTTTTGCTAAATAAACACCATTCCGTAAACTTTCTTCAAATTCAATAACAGGAGGTAGCTCCTCATCAAGACATGCCTCTAACCACGTCTTAGCCTCTTCTAGCCGACAAAGATATTCATACGCAATAGTCCTGTGTCGAATTATGTCCATCTCTTGAGCCGTCTTGCGAACATCTGTATCGCCTGATAAAAAACAGTGGTTTAATTTGAATGCTTACTATACAGAGACTTTATATGTTCAGATGTTTACATCAACTTACGGTCGTCAATCCTTCCTATTAACACATCTTCATTACCTTTGCCCATGATTACTATATAACAAAACCGACAAAGTTAAAACTAAAAATTAAAAATATTGTTGGGGTGCAATTTATCTGCAGTTATTCTTAAAAATGCAAGTGCTTGAAACAATTACATCAGCTTTCATCCAAATATTAGTCATAATTAATTAACAAATATTTATTATCTCCTATTATTATCTTATTACTTTTTATTGTGTGTTATAAACTATCAAAATATTGAATAGCTTCAAGTAAATTGAAATTAGCTTTTTTTGAAAATAAACGGTCAAAAGTTGAAAATTACACCTTCACCTTTTTTTGTAATACCGCTTACATTCGACTCCTTTGCGTTTCACTCTTAGAACATTGAATACAAATGATCTAAGATTTAATTTGTGCTGCCAGCAATAATTCCGGCAATATTCGCACATCAAGAAGAAAAAAAAACGAACTAGACCCCAAATAGCTGACGTGATGCCCACAAATCAGCATATATTACTATATCATACTAGGGAGAATAACTGGGAATTTAATTATTTTCTTTTAAATGGCCTAGACCGCAAACTGTTTGGAATAGATTTTTTCTGAGTGTGGGACTCCAATGCCTCAGCCTTGCCTCTCACGCACGTGCAGTTTTATTCACCAATTGTGGGAAACCGAGTATAAACGTTTTGATATTATTACTAGGTTGATTGAAAAGTATTCGGCGTAACACAGATTTATACAATTCTAAAAATCAAATCTATCCACATTATCTAGTTCCGAACTAAATTAGTTGGTTGTGTGAAGTTCGACGTTATAGGCATATCTTGTTAACGAACTCAAAACATCATAGTCAACGAATTGGATTTCCACAAGTGCGAGATGGGTTTCGCGACTGCTTTCAGTTGAACAAAAAAGGATGCGATTGACTATTTTTACGTGAGTTTTTACTTGTTTGAAGCCAAGGCAATGGTTTTTTGAATCGGTTTGTTACAATGGACGAAACATGGGTTCATTACTGTACGCCAGAAACAAAACAACAATCAAAACAGTGGAGAAGACCTTGTTCACCACCCTCTAAAAAGGCTAAGGAGATTTTGACGGCAAATAAGGTAATAGCTTCAGTATTGTGGGTCTCGTAGGGTGTGATTATGATTAATTATATTGAAAGGGGTCACACTATAAACTCGTGAGTACTACTGTATCTTCTTGCGCCGTTTACGATAGGAAATAGAAGAAAACCGTCCAGGAGTGCTCAGAAGGAAAGTCCTGTTTCATCAAGATAGCGCCCGTGGCTGAAATCCACAATAGTGGCTTTGAACTATTACCGCATCCGCCTTATTCACCTGATCTAGCACCGTCAGACTTCTTTCCGTTCCCTAACCTAAAAAAGCACTTGGAAGGTCAAAGATTTTCGACAAATGACGATAACAAAACAGCAGCAGCAGACTCATATTTTGACTCTAAGGAAGAATCATATCTTTTCAACGGTCTAAACACTTTAAATGGGAGGTGGCAAAAGTACATCGAACTTGATGGTGATTATGCAGAAAAATAAAAATATAACTGATTTAGTATGGGTTTATTATTATTTTCTTGAATACTTTTCAATCTACCCTCGTGTTTTAAACTTGTAATATCTTTTGAATGATATATCCGATTTAAATAGAAACATATATACAAATGTTTCCTGTTTATAATATTGGTATAATAATTAGATCAGTATTAAATGATCAAAGATATAATATTGTATACAGTGCGACTATTAAGAGATTGTATATTACGAAGAAGCGTAATATTGCATAAGTACATTGTTAATTTCATCGTGTTTAGTGTCATATTTTCCCGAAAGTGTATATAGTCGCTTTAATATCCCGCAAGTAGGTATAAATTAAATATTTTTTAAATGCTTCTCTATATGTTAGAAAATTTGGTATTATAGTATTGCGTAGATAGTAGTAGGTAAGATGCGCGCAGGCACAGCAATCAGAATAAAGAAATGAGAAATTATCGTGCAATATTCGTACGATAACAATATACTATCCTACATCATAAGCAGGCATGGATTTATTATTTAAGTACTTAATTATCGTACAGTACCGGAAATATTAAGTATTACTATATACTAACGTGGTGCCATCGGACCACCTGCTGCCGCTGCGCGCCTACTCCTTTGTACTCCTCAGTGTATATTTTTATTAATAGTTCTTGTCAAAGTCTTAAGCACCAATGTTTTACATATTCGTGATCAGATTCGAGTACTGAACACCCATCTGCGGTATGTCCAGTGTCTTATTACTCATTCTGTATATAAAGATGACATAGAAATATATATATACATAGAAATATAGATATAGACTAGTACAGTTGTAAATAAAATCACGAATAATACTGGCAGTTAACAAGGGTTTTTGTTTTATGAGGATACTTATTGGTGCTTGAAAATTGATTTCTTTGATCATAGTGGCATATGAGCCTTTGGAATTCTTCATATTTTTGTAATAGTACTTGTTAAAGATAATTAAAATGGTAGACAATGAAAGTTTAACTACTGTGCAGAACAGATTAACAGAATTATGCCCCGATCAATGTTTTTGCGAATATTCAGGTGTACCTGAGGAAACCAAAGAGTCTATACGAAAGAATAATGTTTTTAATGTAGTAACAAACACAGAAAAATATTTAAAGGAAAGACGAATACCAGAACTTATACGTTTTTTACTAACTAAAATTGTCGCCCAAGCTCCAGAAAAGCCAATTCCTTTTCTTGAAAAATTAATGGATAATTGTATGTTGTTTCGCGCTGGACATGGCATTGCACCAACTCTTTACGAAACAAGGTAAGCAGGGAGAATTTTTAAGGTACTTTCCAAGATACTATGAATATTACATGTAATTGGTTCATATAAAGCTGTACTGGCTGGATTAAATAAGCACTGATAAAGTTATACGTATATACAGGCAAAAAAACGGAACCCTTAGGGTAACTTCGTTATCCCGTCGTCCTGTCTCGGGTGTCAGTGAAAGAATCGACATTCTTTCACTGACACCCGTGCATCGTGGTGTGTAACAAATTACTACATTGGAAATAGATTTCAATTCGCACTAACATTGTTTGGTCCGACCCGGGACCTCACAATCTCTTGTTGATCATGTTTAACATTCCACCACGAGGCATTCAACATGGGTACAATACAGGTGGAACAGTCAATCGAATTTAAAAAATGATAAGAATTTGTATCTGCATTTTAGACATCTTCAGGCTGCAATTCGAAGTTTTGATCCTGGTCAAAGTGGATGGTTAACCGCTGGACAAATAAGTCGGCTTTACGCATCACTCGGCTTAGAAACAGAGACAAAGCCCGAAGAAGATAGAGTCCCCGTCGATTTAGTTTTGGAAGATATGAAAAATACGCAGGAAAAGCAATTACTTCAGCTTCTTTCGGCTGGAAATAAATAGCATCGAATATAAAGAATATTACATATTTTTAATTTTACTATTTTAATTAGCTATTATCTAACCTACTTATTTGAACTGCAATAAAAATCATTCAACAATTTATCACTATTCAGTCATTTCCGTATGTTGGAATAGTGGTAAGTAGTGATCGCATCTAATATAATCTCAAGTACCTAAGTTTTGGACTTAATTTACTTAGTTAATAGTTCACTTAGTTTATAATAGTTAACTTAGTTTAGCACCAGTAAAAATTACTCTATCAGAACATATTTCTCGCCATATCTTCATATTTACCAAATGTAACCACTAAAATTGACTCATTAGTCGGCACAGGATTCCACTCGTACGTTTATTTCTGCTCGGTATGACAATGCTCCATAATAAGAGGTATTGCGTTCTGAATTTTCAGCGAATATAGACGATAAAGCATTCTTTCTGTATCACCATAAGAAATAAAAAAAATACGCCGATGCATATCCAAAGCTCATAGATTGTAATACATTCATTGTTATACAGGTGTCTAAAGAATGACTGTTAAGTGGGAGTCCAAAGCCATAAACGCCCCCCCCCCTGGGAGTTCCGGAATACCCTTTGTATTATATGATTCCTTTTTTTAATATATGTATTGACCTGTGATCTTTTCTATATTTCAACCTTAAGACCTTAGCGCTATTTTGATTAATGTTCCGTAAATAATTGTGATAAAGGTTTGTTTGTATTTTAGCTAAACATTAGCTGAATAAAACTGTATTAATAATAAACAAGTGTATTAAAAATACAAAATTGTGTGTATTAAGATTAACAAAATCGAACAGAAACGAAATGTCATATGTTAGTATGACATACGTACCTATAGATATAGATGTTTATATTATTTCGTATTGTATATATAGGTATTATATTGTACTTGCTTTAAGAAAAACTTAACTACAGTTACAGTGGTATTCGGCTTTTCATAGTTGGAGGTCCCTGGAATAAGAATCCAAGCAATCCTTTATTTTAATATTTGATTTAATCTCGACACTAGTGCCGGCGTATAAAACATGTAAACTCACGAACATCACATTTAGATTTGCAGAGAAATTAGGCTTCGTAATGACCAAACGTTGGCTCAGCAAATATTGCCCCTAAAAAATTATGTTTTCTCGTACATCGTTAGTTCATTTGTTTTGATTGTTCGTTAAAAATTTGTAAGGAATTGGACAAGCCGTTAATAGTAGAATTACAAATTAAAAATCGAGTGATTTGTAAGGCCAGAACTTCATTGTTATTAAATTAATTAAGCGGAACAGTAAAGGAATATAAGGCAGATAGGAAAACATGGGCCAGCAAAAAAGTGTCTAAAAAGGAATACAGGCTATGAAGTACTTAATATTTGAATCATACTACTTGTTTGTTACATAAATAAAAGCGTCCCGTCAAATAATACTTAGTAGCCAAGTGAGTAAAAGGCAAATACTATCTGATAGCAAAAATTATAAAGGACTTCACTCGGAGAAACCTGATTTCCCTTGCGTAAAATAAGTAAAAGTTATTATTTTTAACTTCAATTGTTTTCATATATTTACGCAAATGTTATTCATTGTTGTGTCTCTTTAACGGATTTTATCACGTTTCTTTGAGACAGAATCACCGTCAACAATATAATTCGTTCAATTCAATTTATAATTAATTAATTTAATAATAATGGCCTAACAAGTCACTGATTTTGATTTATAATTCTATCATTAACGTCTTATCTAGTACCTACAATATTCTTGCGTTCGAAAAAACCGCTCTAGAGTTGTGCAACATATACTAGCTTTGTATATAAGTATTAACCTAATTAACATAGTAAATACGCAAAAATTTGATACTTAAAAGGAAGAACAAACGCAATTTATGTGTGAACAGACGTGGAGGTGGAAACTTATAATATAAAATTTACATGAATTAATGAAAAACTTGAATGGGGGGGCTAAGTTGGGGGTGTATTTTCAATAATTTTTGTTAAATAAGTGAAGAAAAAAGAAATTTATAACGAACATTCAAATGATGGACTAACGATATATGATACTCACATCAAAATCAAAAAAGAAATTGGGAGAATATTTGGAGAATTATTCATTATATGTCAAGCGCATTCGCTTCCGAGGCAAAGGTATCTCATACCTACTCATCTTCCTTATCTATTTACCAACATGGACACTCGCAGCCCTAACTCAGGCAATATAGTCACTATAGCTTCTCTACTCTGTCTATAATTCGCTCTGTGGTCAGACCCTCTGACAGTCTATAATTTGTGGTTCTGGTAAATTGTCGTCCAAAGAGCATCCAACCACAAACTATATAATATTAATATAAGTACGATTGTCATCTGTCAAGTGTATGTTTACTAGTTATAAATCTGAGGAAAGTTTATAATTAATTTTTAAATGACAAATTACCACGATGTTCATTCTAGGTATCCTGATACATATGACATTTTTATTTTCAATTTTCGACATATACTTTAAGTCGCCCATTGTAAATAATGTTATTCCTTATGAACCACATCATAATTCCGTATCAGAACGGCTAGTTCTTATTGTTGTAGATGGTTTAAGAGCGGAGTCTTTTGTTAATTATACTACCATGCCATACCTTAGGTAAATTATTACATTAGATATGTACCTTATCTCAATACGTTAGAATAAACACATACTAATGAGTCTTCCTATTCACCATTGAAGGTCTGTAGCAAATTCATTTGGAAGATGGGGCATTTCAAATACAAGAGTGCCAACAGAATCACGTCCAGGACATGTTGCCATTATTGCTGGATTCTATGAGGATCCATCGGCAGTGGCTAGGGGATGGAAAGAGAATCCTGTTGATTTTGATAATCTTTTCAACCAAAGCCTTTATTCGTGGTGCTGGGGTGCATATGATATTGTGGATGTATTTACAAAGGGTAACATTGATAATCATATATTTGTGGATATATTTGATCCATATGATCAATCTTTTAGTTCCAACAAAAACACTACCCTTCTAGATGAATGGGTATTTACGAAAGTAAAACATTTATTTGACAAATCTAACGAGGATTCTATGTTATTTGAGAAGTTGCACAGTAATAAAATAATATTTTTCCTTCATTTACTTGGTACTGATACTTCGGGACACACTCATAAGCCTAAGACTGAGTAAGTTTAATATAATGTCTTTTTATTACATAAATAGTTTACATATATAAAATTATTAAATAAAATTATGATTATAGGAACTTTTTGACCACAATAAAATATGTGGATGAAAATATTGAAGAAATAGAAAATATAATAAAAGAATATTATAATGATGATGGAAAAACCACATTTTTAGTGACATCTGATCATGGGATGACTGATTGGGGTAATGTTATTCTACAAAATACCTATTCACTTTAAGATATTGATATTAATGAAACCATAAAAAATTTATTGCCCTATAGATTGTAATTTGCTTTATTTTGAAAGAGGATTTAGTATTTTTTAAACTTGCTAACTTGAAGTATTAACTGTTGGAATAAATATATTTCAGGATCACATGGCACAGGGGACTTCCATGAAACTGAAACACCATATATTCTATGGGGTGCAGGAGTGAAACAAATAACAAAAGATGTTGTTGATGATCCCAACAGTTATTTAATGTCTCTTACTCACAGACATGACATAAATCAAGCGGACTTAACTCCGTTGATGGCTACTTTTCTTTCAATACCAGTGCCGGTGAATTCAATTGTGAGAAAACAATGTAATTTAAATAAGTTAGTAAAGTGCAGGTATACAATTAATTCTCCAGATGTCTTGCAAGGAGATGCTTATAGAAAGGATTTGTTGTTATGTTAAACAATGAAATGAAAATAAACTTACTGGCAGAGGGTTGAGTGTTTGCAACAATGCCAGGTCATGGGATTTCTTGTTGCTAATTATTTTGGGCATCCTACCATGTTAGCTAACTTCTTGCAGGTGTTTTGGTTTTGTAGTTTGTAGACTAATGGTAAATTTCTTGTGCTAATTCTGGTGTAAGGCTGTGTATACACATTTTATACAAAGTAATATCGGATTAATAGTGGGAAGTAGAGTAGTTTAGAATAGTTAGCAATAACAAACAGTAATTTTATTATACTTCTGCTTTTTGTAACTCATTATATTTTCAGGGCAGACTTGAACCAAATTTACTAAATATGCCAATGTCTGATAAAGCTAAGGCAATTTATAGTAATAGTAGGCAATTACTATCACAATATAACAAGAAGAGACTAGATGTTGAAGCAAACGCAATCACAATGATTTATCAACCCTTTAAACATTTTGATGGAGTGAAAGTTGATGATATGATTAAATTCACTGAGCAGTTACTAGAGAATGAAGAATTTGAAAACCTTATACGTTTTAGTGACGAAATTGCAGAGTTGAGTCTACAAGGGCTTGATTACTATCATAATTATTACCAGAGACCTCTGTTGTTAACGGTCACTCTGTCATTTGTTGGTTGGATATTATGTCTATTAAGGTTCTTATTTGAACACACATTTTACACACAAGCTGAGAAATATAAAAAGAATGATATAAAGAAATTAAAAAATGGAACAATATTGGAGATTTCCATAAAACTGGTACTATTACTAATATCTCTTGTGGCCTCTATGATTATTTATGGTAAGTGGCATACAGTTGTAGTAACATAATTTACAATATGTTTACAAATTAAGAGTAAAGCTGATTAATTATTTTAATAATGCATATATTAGACCAGTGTAAGAAGCTTTTGATTCAGTTTGTTTTAATATATATCAAAAATTATGTAAAGTATGTATTAAAAGAACAGAAAACAGACTTTTTTAGATGTATGAACAATTTATGTAACATAAATATATATTTATATTTTCAGTACAAGATTTACCAGTCCAGTATTATATTTATTTCTTAATGCCTGTGTTACTTTGGTGGTATGCTTTAATACCTGTAACCTTGTGGGTGCACACATGGAAAAGCTTGCAACAACATGAAAATGTGTGTATGATGATTATGGAGACGATATGTTACACATTCGGTTCCATATTATTGGTAAGTCCAATCTAATAACTGCTCATCTTTAATCATGTATTGACTGCACATTGATTTTGGAGTTCTGCGAAAAAGGCACATATTGTTTTTTTTTTTGTAATAAGTGTAAAATTGCGTTTCCTCAAACATATAACCAATAGATGTCAACACATGCCACTTTCCACACCAGCCCTCACCTTGCCGACTGCTGGTGCAAACTAAAACTGCGCAGTAGAGTAGCGCTAATTGATCGTTGCACTATCCATATTTAATAACTGTGCGTTAGAGCCGACACGCGGTTGGAGTTTGCTCCTTAAGAACGAACGTTATTCCGAAGTGGAAGATGCGCAAGAGATACACGATTTTGCTTCTCCAATTTTTTTTTACCATGGACACGTGTGAATAATCTTTCCTTTTTTTCCTCCCAACAAATTATGTTATGGAATTGTCTTATTAGAAACATAAATGTAGTTTGGGATTTTTAGGGACTCTCATTTACTCATCGATGGGTTTTGAGCATTCCCATTTTAGGCATGGGTTTGTGGCCATTTTTTTCGTCATACAAACGCCTACTAACCAATTCAGTAAGTCTTGCATGGACAACGGGATGTGTGCTTCTAAGCATTTTTTCATTTATGCCAGTTGTTGGGAAACAGGTGCATATAGAATTGGTGTAAGTATGATTGATAAATACTCATATAACTTATTTTTTACATTTTTTTTATAAATAGGTACTTAGATGAAAATAGAAATAGGTATTTATATTTTTTGGACAATGTTTAAAAAATAAATTAACTGAAAACCGGCCTAGTACTACTCGGACTCGCACATCGAGCTTACAACGGATGGTACTATTATTTACTAGACATTACAGCTTATACAGAATACAAATTTACATTTGCGGGCGCCTACATACATTTTATATGAAAGTTCGTTTCATACAGATAAGCTTGTAATGGTTGTTTTTTCAGTTATAAATCATCAATGTTTGTTCATACACTGGCGACAAAAATACGTAATATGTGAAAATTGCAACAGTAAAGCACTCACTCTTTCTAAGAGACAGCCTGGTGGCAGAACGATTTAGTTACAGGGTCCCGTTTTGACCCTTGGTTGGGTGGTAGCGGACGTTTCTGCGTTTCTGTTTGTTTCGTTAAAATCTCTAATCTCGTTAACTATGAATCAGTTCGCACGAGAGCTTTTCTATCACGTGTTAAAATGCCGTGTAATGGTCCTATGTTCCAGGTTGATAGGCTCCCAAACAATGTGAACAGATTTGCCCAGGTTTTAGGGCTGTCTATCACGCTTTAAAAGGCTGTCGTGTGAACAGGGCCTTAATAATAATTTCGACAAATGCGGCTATTTATAATGAATTGTACAATTTGCAGGATAACAGCTGGGCTGGTATGGTTAATACTAATGGGAATTGGCGTATTTTTGCTACATTCGAATAAGAAAAATGGAGCGTCGAGGTTAGAAATATGCATTTGTTTCATACAAATGAGTCTCCTGGTTTTATCGCTGTATATAGTTAATATACAGTCTAAAGACTTTGAAGACGGGGCCCCTATGTCGCAGATACTACAAACTGTTAGTTGGATTGTAGCAGGTATCCAATATTATTGTTATTAGTATATAGTTATAAGCACAAACAGCAGAGCATTTGAATGATTAACGACGCCCATAGACATCCGCATAAAGGTTATGAACTCGTTATTTTGTTTAATTGTTATTAATAAAATATTATATTGTTAGTAATCCTGATAAAACCCGGATTCGGTAACAATGGCACACCTTATTCTAACGATTTAATATTATGTTTGATTTTATTTAAGGTATTTACAATTATGTTTACTCTGCGCGTATTAAAAAATTGTCGAGGTTTTTAAATATAAGAGTATTTGAGCGCCCTTAAATGTTAAGGCACAAGGTCAAAGTGATCTCGAACCAGTGCTTGATGCGAGCTTTCAACGCCCCTTAACACTGGGCTGCACTGCATGGGGGTGCGGCGGATGCAGGGGGTTAGAACCGCCCCTGCTATTCAGGCATACCTTAAGACATCTAATGACTTGTATCTTTTCCTCTTTAGCGATTCTACCGATACTACCACTTTTGTATTCAAGGAGACTGTTGAATCGCCTAATGGGGATCAACGTCTCTATACTCACGTTCTATCTACTGTTGTCCGTGTCACACGAAGGATTATTCATGGTGGCTTTAATGTTAAGCGTCAACTGCTGGATGGTAATAGAATTCAAATTGTTAGACTTGGAACGACACAAGGTGAGTTTAAAAAAATGATTTGTCCTCATATTGAGAAGATATAATATATATATAACATCCGCACGGGATCATGCTTACTCTACAGATGCAGCATAGGAGTTCCTTTACTCTGTTGCTATTGCTCAGAGCTAACTAGCTCTGAGCAATAGCAATAGAAAACTAATTAAGCATGCTTAGTTCAATAGCTTACCTAAATTTTTTTAATTATTAATTCATATTCAATCGTATACCCACGATCATAAGACAAAGTTCTAAATGTCGTATATTACATCACATCGTTTTGAAGGTTCCGTAGCTAAAGGATAAAACCTGCTGAGAGCTGTCCGACAGTCACTAGGCTGTGTTACCTACCGCGACGGACATTTGATATTTTCACGGATGTCGTCCAGTACAGTCCTCGTGTCCCCCGTTGTTGTGGAACCTTTAGTGTGCGCGTTCGGCCTACTTGGCCGGGATATTTTCGCATCGTTTCTAAAAAAAGTGCACTATTCACCGCTTTATCGTCGGAATATATTTTATGTTGTCAAAAGTGCAAGGCGTATTATGTTATTCCATAAAAAGCTCATGTCATTCAAGCACACAATTATTATGGTTCGCGTTAAACTTCACAATCAATGTAGATAACACTTTGCACACCGTGGAGTTGGTGATGATTTGGGAGACTTTTTGTCTCTATCTTAATATTTTTACAACAAATTATAATATAGTTACATATTGTGAACACAGACACCGTATGTGTACCTATGACGCGAGTTCATGGTCTAAGTAATGTAATAGATGGCATTACATAACCTTGATTTGCGGCTGATGGCATTTGCGGCGCTCTAGTGGCTATTTCATCCGCGTGTCCCGCACACCCTGTCGAATGCCACCAGGGCCGATGGCAGTGCGTAAATGCATTTCCCCGCGAAAAGAAAAAAAACTGAGTGGTTCACATGAAACTGTGCTATCACGGTTAGCTAAGACACAATGACGGATCCAAGGGGAGCACACTATCTAATTCTCTAGTCTCTCGTGATAATTCCTTTCATGAAACCTACCACCACTGGGTGAGGCTCACTCTAGCGAGGGGTAAGACATCAAGCACACTAGGACTGAGAGTGATTTAGGGTAGTGGGAATATTAAACTATTTTTTGTACTATGTTTTTATATATAATGTTTTTAGATCAACCACTTCGCCTTCGGAAACGACAACGATATTGAAAAGATTTTAACATCGACAGAAAGAAGCATAAGCAATCAAGACTTCAGGAGAGCTTTCTTCTTTGTATCCTTTTCATTATTTTTATTTGATGTTAAGTGATAATGGCGCCCAATATAATAATTAGAAAAATAAACTAAAAAATAATATACTATAAAAAAAACGATTTTACAACCTCCAACTTCAATGCTAACTATAAGTATCATGCGATGATTCTGTTATTTTTCATAACAAAATTACTTGCTTAGTAACGTTATTTTTATAATAAAACGGTGCAATTAGCGATGAGAATGCCTATTAGTATCTATACAGCTAGAATGTATTTTGGAGACGCGTTACACTTATATGGGCTTCATGCCCACCGGCCTTTCATTAGCTGCACAAAACACAGCTCACACAATAGCGGCGTAAAGTGATTTACGCCGCTATTGTGTGAGCGAGTTGCCTCTCGGGTCGTGTCGGCCCATTTCGGCTGCAATGCCGCAGCGTATACTACACCTTACAAGACAAACTTGTCAAGAACTAACTATAACTACTTCTCTCCAGCATATTGCCCCCTCACTTGTGCCGAACCTGTAGACATTAAGTACTCTTGCTACTTGTTTAAACTTAACGCTGACAGCTCAAGGGAATATTGGCAAAATTTCCCATTGAAAATCGTTTTAAAAAGCATAAAATCTTTGACTACACCTTCAGACCCTGTATATAATTCTAGCATATTTCGGGACTGGTAACATCGCGTCGTTAAACTCGTTCGAAGTGAGATGGGTCATTTGCTTCACGACGTCGTATCGACCGTTCATCATCACCACACTAATACTGTTAAAAACTCTGGCTCCGTTTTTAAGCGTTGCGTGCAGTTTTAGAGGGATACAACACTTGACTAAGGTAAAGTATAAAAGTTATATTTTTTTAAGCGTTGCGTGCAGTTTTAGAGGGATACAACACTTGACTAAGGTAAAGTATAAAAGTTATATTTTTTTAAGCGTTGCGTGCAGTTTTAGAGGGATACAACACTTGACTAAGGTAAAGTATAAAAGTTATATTTCTATTATTAGGAACGGGAAGTCGTCGGTAAGCATTTTAAGTCACAAAGGCTGAAGTACATGATCTAACCAAAACGTTTTATTGGATTCTTTTTTCTGAAGAACAGTTTCCAAAGTAAAATTTTAGAATGTTAGCGGTGTTTATCTTTGCGCTTGAGAATAATGTGTTTACCCGTTCAGTTGCCGGTTCTACGTCTACTGACCCCCTGAAGTGCGTTACGACCGGCAGGTATGCAGGAACCTTGCCCTTTCTCTAACTTTTTCAATGAGCCACCCACACTCACACAAACCACACGGGCGAGAGAGCATAGTTACACAGAAACCTCTCCGGCTTGGCTGCATAGCAACTACATAGTATTTGAACTACTTTACGAAATACCTAGTATTTACAATTGCCCTGAACTACGCAGTTGTTGTCGCGATAAAAGATATAACAGTAATAATGTAGTTGGTATCATTTCAGGCGCCGATTGGATATTTAAATGTGATTGTATTGATATACTCTAACATAATGGGACTTCATCTGCTCTTTTACGTCAAGAATGTGGGCAGCTGGCTCGATATTGGAATGTCTATATCCCAATATGTCATTGTTCAATTGATAACTCTCTTTATTGTTTTAATAAATCAAATTGCAAAGGGATTATGTGAATTCGAATTAACAAATGCAATACGTATATTTGAAAATAGGAAGAAGAATGTATGAGCACAGACAATAATAAAAACTATTTTCTACTATTCAATGTTGAATTTGAATTACCTTGTCAAGTACCCACTGCCTTTAGATACTTCCAATAGAAAATATTTGGATGGAGCCAGAAACTAAGAACATAATACAAATTTTACACATATCTTTATGTGAGTATAGGAAATAATCAAAATAAGCTGTCTTTCAAGTGACAAGTTGTAAACAATCTATTTTTATTTCAACTAATATTGTTAACGTGAGAGTTTAACGTACATACATGTTTATTATTTTTACGCAAAAACTATTGAGTGTAGTTTCAGCACAGATATGTATTACAATCTCGAATATATATATAAAAAAAAAACACTTATCCCGAAAGAATAAGGTGGCGAAGCCAACTTCAGGTTGTGGCCCACTTGCTGGCTTTAATAGTTAACATTAAATTCTGACAGCTATATCTCTTAAAGACTGAAAAACTAAACACAAGACTGTCTTAAATTTCACAGCATATGTTTAGGTGCGAAAAAAAGAGTGATTGATAAATGTGGGGTGTTAGTTAGGGGATTGTCATTCATATTTTCCATTACTGGCTGTGCGATTTAAAAGGTTTTTATCCAGAGCACCCCCTTGACCACTCTAAGTCCTCGCATAAAATCAGAATATACCATAAAATTCTATTATAATGTAACATATCCTGATTCACAGTATAGACACAATCAGTAATTGAATTATACAGGTAGCTCTTGTGACATTAGCTTCCACTAACAAAGGAAAATGATAAATAACAGCACATGGGATTACAGTCCTATACTAATTTATTACGGGAATTCTACATACACTAGCAATGTATTAAACATGTATTCTTAAATCAAACAATATTTGATTCTGAGGCAGCAGTCTTAAAAATATTTTGTACTTAATAAATACCAGATATATTCACTGTAACATTTAGTCAATCAAACATTGAAATATGAATTAGACTACTACTAATGATAGTATTTAAAATTAAATTGCCTTAAAACATATTTTTGAGTTATTAACTTTTAAATTATTTTGCTCTTAAACATAGCATTAGATCTCATTATTATTTTAGTTTGTAATAAGCACCTATAAAAAAGGTAACATAGCAAATGTTTAAAATATACAAAATATTTTAGGTGTGTAGTAGTAGCATCAGAAGTAGTAAAATGTCTGATATTGTTTTAAGCTAAGAATTAGTTGAAAGATTTAAAATATCACAGTTATGTAAGATCTTATTTTATATACTATTATTTATATTGTCTAATTTTTTTTCCAAATCAACGTGAAGTTGTCAGAAGGCATTTCTACAGTGTCTATAAGGCAGAGTTCATTCTGGTCAGCTAGCTTTATAAGATCGCTTATATCTCTCAATCCCCAAAGTGGATTTTTCGACCTCAAAGTAGCATCAAATTCAATATTACTTTGTGATGTCATTGTGCCATCTTTTGCATAAGGTCCATAAGTAATTAATAAAGCTTCCGGTTTTAAGTACTTTCCTGCATTTTCAAAAAGACCAATTGTGCAGTCATATGGGCTTACATGCATCATATTGGCATTGTACATGTAGTCAATGGAATTTTCCAAAAAGCCAAAATGCGATAGTGGGGTGGAAATATCAACTAAAATGGGTTGGAGAACGTTTTTGGTTGGGCAGGAACTTATATAAATTGAAATGCTACCAAATAAGTCTTTATCAAATTCTGTTGGTTGAAACTTTACCCCAGGAAAATTAGGAGCGAAATGGGCAACATGTTGCCCAGATCCTGAAGAGATTTCTACAAATAATGGACTATCGTGTTCGATTTCATCATAGTCACAAATGATGAACCTCTTTAAAACTTGAAGAATCGGTTCTTTATTCCTTGTAGCAGAAGGATATATCAATTTCTCATCGTTCGATCTGTAAGAAGCAGTTTATCAACAGTGGAAGAAATGAATGTTATGTAAGAAAAAAAAACGCTAAGTTTATATATTATTGACTTACACGTTGTTATCAGCAGGGCTGGTAAATTTATCGTTAGAATTCGACATAGTTGATTTGCTTCTAGCAAACCTCAAATTTTTTAAATACTGCCTTGGAATAGATAACATACAAATCTATAATATTTATCTGCTACTTGATTCTTCTGTCGTCACAAGATTTAATTAATGACAAATTAATAAAGTAGCGTCTTGAAAAGGCAACAATTTTGTGCCTGTTCACTTCAATCACTGATAACAAGAGAATGTAATACTAGTACCGGTAACGACTTTCTTCTTTTTTATTCGTCCTTCAGTGCAGGCTAAGGTCAAATTATCATACCGTCTCGTCTTTAGTAGTTTACTTAGCTTTAGTTATTTAATTTCCTAATTTGATCGCTCTTGTTTTATCTTATACATTTCATTAAGATTCCAGTTCTTAGTATTTAGTTTTAAATTAATATATATTCCAATCCAGTACATATTTTATAACTACGCTAATATATACAAATTTTCCCCTGCAAAATTCATGAAATAAAAACATAATTATAAACTAAATGTCAGTTTGATGACAGTCGATAGATCACTTACTTATCCGTAAAAATAGGAACATATTATATATGAAAAAGAAACAACATATTAACTTTATAGCACACCAACAATATTTACAACATATTTACAGATTAGATAATACGTATCCATGCAAAGTAGAAGGTCATGAACAGAGAGCGGGACCAGTTCAACACGTTCATAAATATTCAATAGCTCATCCGTCAGCACAAGGCGCTGAATGCCGAAATATGGACACTCAAAAAGAATGTGAGCAATAGTTTCCACATTTGCACTACAATAAGTACACAACGAACTTCGTGAAATCTTTAAGCGTTTTAAATGAAAATTAAGTCTACGATGACCAAAACGAAGACGAAAAATTATAGAGTAAAACTTTCTGTTGATGTTACGGACTGCTGACGCGGGTAAGTAAATAAATACAATCATATGAAAGTAAAACATAAACAATTAATATATGTAATCGCTACTAGCATTTTACTAGCTAACTCAAATCTAAATATTTCAGCTTAACTTTAAGTAACTTATATTTTAAAATGGGCGCCAGGAAGATTTTATATACATTGCGGTGTTCAAGACATAATTTAATTAATTGTAGTGGTCAATCAGTCCATGCCACACCTAACACGGCATGTCTTTATGCTATAACAATGAACGAAATACTCAACTAAACAATTTGCTAATTAGTGTGATACTTAGTACTACAATAATTCTCAATTACACAACGAAGTACATAGTACATATGTCTAGCAATATGTCTAAACATATTGCTAGACATATGTACTGAGCTAAGTTCAAACAACTACTTCTACCAATATGGCAAGCATTAATCACTTTCAACAAATATGACTTTAGTATTAGTATGGCACAGGTCTTAAGAGTTGGATGAAATGGCCGGCAATGCCCGTACCGTTTTTTTCAACATAAAATATAAGAGTTATTTATATAAATGAGGGCCTATGTGTTGTGTGGTGTGTTATGATTGTTGGTGATCCTCGTCCGGATCGCCGGACACGCATACCCTAGTCCGCTTGGTGGATCACGGAGGATGAGTTCATGCGAGTACGGTCTGCCGTCAGGTGGTCGCGCGTGCAGCTGGGCCAGGTCACGTAGCAGTGAGCATGCGGTCCATTGTCTGTCCTATTAAACATAGCGCTCGACAATCGAAACACAAACTCCTCCAGCGACTCTATCGGCAAGTAACGCGCGATCACGTCGTTACGGACGTAGCGATCGGCTCCCGTGAGGACCCGTAGGGAGATGTTCTGCTGGGTTCACAGGCGTTTCCGCTGGGCTTAAGAGGTTCGCGTGCACCATGCGGGGGCGGCGTAAGTGAGGCGTAACCGGATATATGTCTTGTAAATTCCCAGCTTCGTCCGTGTAGGAAAGTAGATTCTCGCCTGGTTGACCATTAGGTCCACCTGCGAGGCCATCTGTATGGCGCGGTCGATACTGCATTCGAGGTACACAACCGGGGATTCCCAAGATACATCCTGGCCATATAGTACCGTCATCTTATCCACATTGACGGACATGTACCACTTGTCGAGCCACTCCGGCAATCGGTCCAGCATGCGCTGCATGCGCCCAGACCTCCGGCTTTCGATACAAGGTAACGTATGCGCTATCATCAGCGAACAGCGCGAGCATGACATCCGCCCCACCCTCTCCCGAGGGATCATTGAGTGTGGAGACGTTGTCAGTTTAGGCCGCATACAGCCAAGGGGATAGGCAGCTGCCCTGTGGCACTCCGGCGGGTATGGCCCTCTCCGAGGAATGCATACACTCCAGCGCTACCCGGAAAGACCTACGTTCCAAGAATGACGCCATTAGTCTCACAAGCGCCAGCGGAACGCTGGCGTCCACTTACTTGTACAGGAGCGCTGGTGCCATACCCTGTCGAAGGCCTTCTCCATAACCAGAAAAACCGCGACAGAGTGTCTCTCCTTGCTCAGCTCCACAGACAAGTAGTGGATCACCCGCGTCATTTGTAACGTGGTCGAGTGGCCGCTCCGGAAACCGAACTGTTCATCCCTTATGGGAATGTACAGCTTAGCCTACGAAGCAGGAGCAAGCTCTCAAACAACTTGGCGATTTGCGACAGTAGCGTTATCGGCCGGTAGCTTTCGGGCAGGCTTCTGGGTTTGCCCGACTTCAGCAGAATGATGACCCTCCCCTCTTTCTAGGTCTCCGGAAAGTTGGTTGTCCGGAGAATGCTATTAGCGATCTGTGTGAGAGCTAGGGCTGCACGCCTAGCCATCATCACTAGCGCATTGGGGGTTGTCGTCTGGGCCTGGAGCCTGCGCCTCGAGAGGCGAAGTGCGACTTTCCGCAGCTCAGAGGGGAGATGAAATCCGTCCCGCTGAGCGGCGGATTCGGGCTTTGAAGGAGCTCTCGAATGCGGCAGTGCACCTGCTCGTGCTGCTCTGCGGATGATGGCGGCGCTGGGTGTGGTGAGAACAGTGTGTGTAGATGTGATGCGAGCACTTCGTCGTGTGCCTGGGCACCGTAGTGTTTGGCACCTGTGGTGTCTAGGAAGTAGAATGGTAGTAGTTTTTGGCCTCGTGAGATGTCTGTTTAGGGCGTGTTGGTTAGATTGTACCCTCCCAGCCTGCTCCTCGACATTCCCTCACCTTCACAGAAAGTTTTTCGGCCAACTTGTTGAGTTGTGATTTGATCCTCAGGCAGCGGGTGCGGGCCCAGAGTTTCTTCATCTGTTGTTTCCTCTGCAGGTCCGGCAGTAGACTTGGGGGGAGTTCAACCCGCCTGCGCGCTGTCACCGGTACCAAGGTGGTTGCCGACACCACTAAGGAGTTGCTTTGCATGCCGGGGGTAGTGGTGGAGGGGTGGAAGGGGCGCAAAGGGCCGTCACAGTACCATCGCTGCCAGCACTTCGGTCACTACTCCACGAACTGCCACCGGCAAATTTGGTGCGTGAGATGCAGGCAGAACCACGCGGTCGGCGACTGCCCTCTGCCCAAGGGAGCCACACCGACGTGTGCAAACTGCAGCGGGCCACACATCGCCAACGACCGTAGGTGCAGGACCTACCTCAGGGAGGCCAGACTCAGGGGATTTAAGCACAGTCCGCTGATCCCGAATAAACCCGGGGTCAAGCAGGACCAGGCCCCGAAAGAGAAGGCTGGAAAACCAGACACCTCCTAGTCTCCACCTGTGGAGTTGTTGGCGGTGTAGTCGAGTATCGACCAGGCCCGACGCTGTCGGCACCGGCGAACCTCCTTGTAGCCAGACCTCGCGCCCCCCGCCCCTAAGAAGAGGGAGTAGAACAGGCCTCGAAAGAGCCCCCCTTGCGCGGAAGCTACAGCCCACCAGGCCGTCGAGGGAGCAGATGCAGTACAGCCAGCTACCCTAAGGCCTGTGCCCAGGACAACACCACTCACTACACCCTTATTACACACCACTAAGCAGACTCCCCGGGGCCGCGTAGAGCCTAAAGACACAGCCCTGTCGGAAAGTTGCACCTGGTTGAGCACTGGCGAGCTCAGGGAGATAATCGCTGAGATCGTCAGAGAGGAACTCAGGGAAGTGATCAGGGCGGAGCTCACTCGTCTGCTCAGAGGCCCCAGGTTATGGCTGCACACAACCACATCACAGATAACCCCAGCACCGTATACACATAGCCAGAAGGGCCCCAGTGATGGATCGTAAGCTATTGCGAATCATCTACTGGAACCCCGGCGGCATCAGGGGCAAAATCCATGACCTTAGACAGCTCGCGCAGGAGTATGATATCCACGTCATACTGTTGGGAGAGACGTGGCTGGGGCCGGGGCAGGACCTCAGGATGGCAAACTATGCCGTGTATCGCAAGGACGAGGTGAGGTACGGCAGTGCTCGTTCGGCGGGACATCGTCCACGTCGACTTGGATCTCGGCCCCCTCTCCGACATGAACACAAGCGGAGTAGTTGTGGAAGTGTCAGGAGAGGAGTTGAGATTCTACGCGGCATATATGCCTCCCACACACTCATTCGATCTCACCTATGTCCATTGCGAACTTGGTGACGGGGGCCATGGTGGTGATCTGAACTCCAAGCACACCGCTTGGGGATCGACCACTATCAACCGCACCGGCGCCAGACAGCAGGCGGATCCGAAGGCTGCGGCGACCACCACCACACCGTTCAAAGCGCCGGTGTGACCCCCCCCCCCNNNTGTCTGATCTGATAAAGAAACTGCAGTGCAGGAGGCTGTGGGCCCGGACCCGCTGCCCGCTAATCAAGGCGAAGGACTGTCGGGGGGCCAGCTGGGAGCGAACCATCGCTCAAGGTGGCGCGAACGACACATCAATCCATTCACTGAACAGACAACTCACCAGGTCGAAGACCACGATCAGCCCACTCACCGACATAAACGGCCAACGCCACTACAACACCCAGACACGGAGCGATTACTCGACCACACTGCAGCTGGCGCGGATGCTCCACCGACGACATGGAGAAGGCCTTCGACCGGGTATGGCACCCGGGCCTCGTGATCAAGTTGATGGACTCCGGCGTCCTGCTGGCTCTCGTGCGACTAGTGACATCGTTCTTGAAAGGGAGAACCTTCCGGGTAGCGGTGGAGGGGAGACATTCCTCCCTGCGGGCTACACGTGCTAGAGTGCCACAGAGCAGTTGCCCGTCCACTACGCGGCCTATATCGACGACATTCCGACACTCAACAACCTTACGGGAGATGGCGAAACGGATGTCTTGCTCGCGCTGTTCGCTGACGACAGTGCTTACATTTCCACGTCCCAAAAGCTAGCAACTGGGCGAATGCAGCGGCTATTGGATCGACTGCCGGAGTGGCTCGACAAATGGAAGATGTCTGTCAACGTGGAGAAAACAGCATCCCTATTTGTCAGCACGCGGCGCAACATGCCGGGGCGGTTGAAGTTGGGTGGCCAGGAGCTGTCTTGAAGGTCCCCGGTCGTGTACCTCGGGTGCAGCATTGATCGCACGCTGCGGATGGGCTCGCAGGTTGATCGAAAGATCAACCAGGCGAGAGCAGCCCGCGCCTTACGCTTTGCGACCAGTGTTCGACTCACTTACGCTGCCCCGACATGGTACGCGCTTACCTCCCCGAGCCAGTAGAAGCTCCTCCAAGCCCAGCAGAGCATATCCCTGCGAGTAATCACGGGAGCCGGCCGCTACGTCCGTAACGACATGATCGCGCGAGACCTGCGGATCGAGTCTGTCGGTCGGTCGGTCAGTCGGTGAGTTTGTGGCCCGATTGCCTCGAGGCATGTTTAGTGCCGCGGAGACCACACGCCCATCTGAGGGACCTGGCCCCGCTACATGCGCGATCACCAGACATGGCGGCCGTAGACGCTCGAAATCGTATCCCGTATTACACCAAGCGGAGAAGGTCCTCGGTCCCGGCAATCAGGACGAGGATCATTCACACAAATACATAACCCACATCACACTTAGACATCATCACAATACACTACCCACCACACCTGCAGGCCAGTGGGCCGTGGTCTCAACCCCACCTTCAGGAAATATGGCCTCTGCACCTAGGTGCGCAACAACCTACACCTATCAGTGGGTTGCCTCACTACCAAGGGGATAGCTGCCTCTCGCGAACAGACCCGGATCACGAGGTTCGCCCCGAAACCAGCAGCCCCCCCAGGCCAGTGAAGAAGACCCACCCACACGAGTATTGTGCGGAACACACTTCTCTCGTACTCGAAATCGCTGTCTGTCTTTCTCTCTTGCCGAAAGGTGAGAGAGTGGTAGTGCTATCCCGCTTGTGCCCCAGCCGTCTCGCCCTTGCTCAGAACGCAGTCCGGAATA
>JAFELO010000206.1:502565-515358 GCA_017140195.1 Eumaeus atala
GGCGAGAGGAGTTCGAAAGACTGAACAGCGAGGAGCTCGGACGCCTCTACGAGGTGAAAGAGCTCCTCTGCATGCCCGGGGTAGTCGTTGTGGGACGGAAGGGCACACAGGAACCACCATAGTGTCACCGCTGTCAACTCTTCGGACATTCCTCGGTGCACTACAGTCGGGGACTGCCCGCTGCCGAGGGAGCCTTTTTTTTTTGTTGACGTGGGGAAAAGCATTTACCTGCCTTCACTGGCCCTGGGTGGGGTCCAGTGGTGTGTGGGACTCGGGCCACTTGATAGTGCCTAATACCCACGAAAACAACCGAGAGTACCATCAGTGCCACCCTTGGTGAGGTGTCCCGGAACAAAAAATCATCAGGGCACCTCGACGGCTAGTCAGCTCGCTAAGGGGCCGGCTTAACCTCCATAGATGGGGTTGCCCCGCACCACAGGACAACCCCACCCACTTTGGGACAGTGCAATGGGGTAAGGTTCCCATCCTCGCCCGTTGCCCCGTGCGCAAAAGCGCCTCCTCCTGTTGCTCTTTGGTTTTACCGAGAGAAAGAAAGAATAATTTATGTGTGAACCACACATACTAGTACATACAAGTAATACAAGAGTATATTAATTATACATATAACTGTCGTGCGTCACAAACTGGTTCCGACTCAGTATCTTGCTGATTTATACCACCACTGGTCTTCCATTGGCACTATTTAGTGAGATCACGAAGCAAGTACACATTTTGAGACATATTGTTTGCGTACACACTAGACATCATGACACAATAAAAAAAAAACAGAAACAAGTAAGTAAAAGTGAAAAAGAATCAAAACTTACAACATTGCATGGCACGGACAAATTTTGGAGATTTATTTAAGGTAAGTAAGGGTTACTAAAATACTGGCAAAATACCTGGAATTATGCATACATTTATAAATCAAATTAGAAATTTAAAAGCACTAGTATGAACCTTTAATGGTTCCTTCCTTTTCTGATGTTCGTAAATGTACTTTTTTTGACTGAATCTTAATGTTTGTATATTTTACAGGTTCCTTATCGGCGGTGGGATATTGTTCCAGCATTTGGAGGCTGCGTAGCGAAAACTACCTATATAAGCTGCTGAACAATGATGTTGTGTCGAAAGCTGCTTAGCACACTAGCGAGACCTACCAATTTTCTGCTCCGACATCCACGTCCACTAATCGTGAAGACATCTACAAGGCTGTTTGTATTTCAAAACTCCGAAAAGTAAACAAGCCAAGTGAAGTTTGCGTCGATGTTTCGTTTTTAAAATTGAATGTTTGTTGGGGTACGGTGTCACATGAGCCCTCAGCAGTATATCGAAACAGTAGCGGGCGCAAGCATTCTGGACTCTTTGTATCAGTTTTTTATTCTGAATGCGTCCATATAATTTAGTCTCGAGAGCACAAGAGACTCAACAAGCCGGACTCTCAACTCCTCTTTAAATGTGGCTTTATTTGGTACAGTACCTTAAGTTTATAAAAACAATTTCTTATAGTATCGACACTGTGTTTTTCAAATCTTAAAGTACAGTCCATATGCAAGCCAAGATTCCGCGCTTCGTATACGTATTGCGCGATGAATAGCTTCTTCTGCGAGCATGACCCTAGTTGATGGACAAAGATTATGTAGCTGATATTTACTACCAACCATTAGATATTTCGTTCTCCTGGGCGCGCGAGATCCTCATTTAGTTTTACTATTGCACTATCGATGTCAGAGGGTTTACACGAGATATATATTTGTACATCATGGGCTTACAAATGATACTTACAGTTTTTTATTTCCTTATGTATGTCTGCAGAATATAATGTGTACAGAACTGACTGAATGAGAATATAGAGCCCTGTGGGACTCGCCTATTCACAGAAGATCTATTTCATGTTAGTGTAGAACCACCACAACTCACCTTGACGGACTGATGTCGGTTGCTAAGATAGCTGTTAAACCATTGTAAAGTGTTCCAATTAAAACCCTAGTAACTTACGACATCAGCATATCATATGATTATATATATTATATATCAATATATATTGAATCAAAGGCCCTCGAAAAGTCCAGCAATACGAGCACGGTACGCATTCCTTTTGTCTTGTGGACATAACATATTATCGGTTACATCTAGTAGAGCAGTAACCGTGCCACGTTGCTTTCTAAATCCGGACTGAACCTCAGGCAAAATTACGGGCGGCTGTCGAAGGTACAAAAAGAAAACATAAACGTTTAATATATGTGATTGTTACTACCATTTAACTAGCTAACTCAAATCTAAATATTTCTGCTTAACTTCAACTAACTTATAATCTAAGATGGGCGCTAGGAAGATTTTATATGAATTGCGGCATCTCGCCAAAACACGGATACGGCTGCGGTGTTCAGAATATAATTTAATTAATTGTTGTGGTCAATCAGTCCATGCCACACCTTACAGGGCATGTCTTTATCCTATAACAATGAACGAAATATTCAACTAAACAATTTGCTAATTAGTTTGATACTCGTGTACTACAAAAAAGGCATTTCAAACAACTTACCTCTAGGCTCTCTCAATTACAGAACGAAGTACATGTGTCTAGCAATATGTTCAGCTCAAACAACTAACTGTACCAATATGGCAAGCATTAATCACTTTCAACAAATATGACTTTAATATTAGTATGGCACATGTCTTAAGGGTTTGACGAAATAGCCAGTAATGCCCGTACCGTTTCTTTAAAAATAAAATATAAAAATTATTTATACAATCAAAAAAAAAAAAAAGGATCCACGTAGGTTTGAACCTGCAGGTATCGATTGCAATTGTATAATTCACCTCTAGACTACGAGGCCTTATTCATCAATGGTTAAGTCTTGAATCTGTTCCGTACATTATTTTTATTTAATAATATTGAAAACTACCCGATACGTGTCGTGTAAAATTTACTGACTAACATAACATTGTTTTTACAAAACTATGGGGTACTACTGATTGGCACATTATAAAGAGAATGCCTTAAACCTCTGTTTTCAACTTGTACACCATAGTTCCAATGTGTCACCCAGTTTGACACATTCTCTCTTTTAAGTATATATATGTGTATATACTAGGTCAGAATAAGTTAACACAAAGTTATCATTGCCTGACATAAATGAAGTGGAGGTTATAACTTTTGCCTAATAATCTTCCTTTTCATTTCTTAAAATGCCTTTATGAGAACCACATAAAATCCACAGTTATTCAGTTACTTTTGTTACGGAATATATCAAGTAGTTGGTTTTAGCATGTAATTTATGATTCTGTATGTTCTTAAGCATACTCATGCTATCACAGAGCACAAGCCAACTTTTACAACCTCGGTTTTGATTTGATGTTTAATATGTTTCAAAGTACCTAAAATTGCTTTTGCAGTGAAGACACTGATAATTTTACATTGTAACCTATCCCTTTATGTCAAAAAAAAAAAAAACTATCCAAGAAAGCAAAAAAAAAGACTATTATCATTCTTTGATAAATTTTTATTTAATCTTTTATTTTTATTTGTCACAAAATCGATAGCCCTTAAAGTTCGTTACATAATTGATCTACATGAATATAACTTACGCCCAATTTACATTTTATAGGGTATGCATAGCAGAGAGTTGACAGAACCTTGAGATAGATGGTGTGTGTTTGTTATTATGTATGGGACGTGTGTGCGTGCGTGCGTGTGTGTACCATGTCACATTATCGAAACATTTGGTTATTATATTATTGCTATTTATTATGTTTGTGACTGATTTTTTAAATGATTGTATGAATTACTGGTTATTTCATACATCATTTATATTTTGAGTAAAACATATTGTGGAGTTCTTATAGTAAGTGATATACGTACTCAGCACAGAACAGAGGTGTGTGTCTGGTGTGGACGGAGGGGTACACAGTCTGGCTACTTGCTCAGTGAGTTCGATGCTGTCGGTAGCACCTTGACATACTTTATGCAGAAACACCTGTTCGAGAAGCGATCTTCTATCCTTAAACACTATTACATTATGTATTTTACAGGATTTTTCGTAGCTTCTGTATTTATTAAATGACCGATAGTTTAGATGTTTTGGGAATGCTGAATGGATTTTTTCGATAATGTCTATGTGAGTTATATATTGAGGGCTCCATATGGTGCAGCAGTATTCGAGAATGCTTCTGACGTATGAGTAGAATAGTACTTTTAAACAATTGATGTCTGGTAACGGCTTGCACAATAAAACCGAGACACTTTACGCTTTGCGTGTGATTTTAGTTAAATGATCATTAAACGTTAGTTTGGGATCTAAAGACACGCCTAAGTCTTTCACTAATTGTGTTCTGTTAACTGTCGTGTTAGCTATCATGTATTCGTGTGTGATGGGGTTTTTTTTCTGGTGAATGTCATGAGCATAAATTTATTAGCGTTTATTGTAATTTTATTTATTGAACAGTACAGTAATACCCCGCTTTACGCGAGGGATACGTTCCAAAAAAAAGTCGCGTTAACTGAAATTCGCGTATAACGAGGTTCATGATTAGACATAGTCAAAAATTATTACAACATTTATGCAATACATACTCTTATTTTTTACGGAAAAATACTTCTTTTCGGTAACATTTTGCTTATGTTCTTGTAAAATACGTTCACAAGACCCAACACTGTCTTTAATTGTTTGACAGATGGTCAGGACACGGTCATCATTATTGTCTATACATTGCAATATGTCCAAACCTGAATAAATTTTTGAAAGTGCATTTTGTATTCCCCCTGAAGATAAACCTTTTTCTTCTAATTGTTCTTCCTCATCGTAGATAGGATTATTCTGTAACTCGATCCGATCTTCATTGCGGAGAGGATCGTCATGCGTTCCTGCAAGTTCTTCATCTTCAATGACAAGCGACATCTTCAAGTTCAGACCCCTCAATCATTGCAGCGATGTCTTCAAGCACTTGCCTCTGCATCTGGATAATTCTTCTAGGTGCTTCCACTACATCTGGCCAAAGATTACGCCACACTTGTAAGTTGTGAATAGACTCCATAATGTTGTATTACTTCCAGCACTCTCGCATAGACTGTTTTCCTTCCCCGTCAGTTTCATGTATTAGTTGGCTAAAAGTGCGGCGATGGTAATAAGCTTTGAACTTTGATATTGCTCCCCGATCCATAGGTTGTAATATTAACGTAGTGTTTGGTGGAAGGAACTTCACGTACGCTTAAGTCTCAGGGCGTATCAAGTGAGGTTGGATGTCCTGGAGCATTGTCTAAGAAAATCTCCGCAGATACCTAACCTTCAGAGCTTCTGTAACAGTACGTTGTGATCAACGCGGTCGAAGGCTTTCTCTACGTCTGTGTAATTAACGTCTCTCTGGAAGCCAACGTCCATACTGCTTGGACGTTCATTGGTGAAATCTGTACATATAAAACAACTATCTGACCACAATTAATATTCATCATATCAATTGATATTGTCATTTCAGGAAATTTACTTTCAAAGCCACCTTTGTAACAAGGTAAAACTGAAGATGCACATTTGTGAATAGGAGAATTTTGTACAAGCTGAATAAATGTTTACGCATCAGAGAATAGAGTGAATTTAAGATGTTTGTGAGGAGTGGATTTTTAGGATTAGAGTATAATTTCAAAGTGAATCTTTATTTAAGGTAAGTAAATCGAATTGAAAGAGGGAGAAGGTTATTCAACTTGCATTACATTGATTGGAGTACTTCTGAACGGTCCTATTATCAGACGCATCCACTTGTTTTGGATTTTATCTAAAGTGCCTACAAGTTAACAATCAGCAGCATAACATATAAAAACATATTCAAAATTTTTGAAACAAAGATTTGTACAGTACAAGTAAAATTTTTGGATCTGTACCCCAATAAGTAGATGCAAGAGATTTTAGAATATTAAAAGCTTTGTTAGCTCTCACAATTAACGACTTGTTCTTTGCCCTATACCAATTTCAGAGTTACAAAATCTGAAATATTTTTGTAACCCGAAGACGTACCCGAACACAACAAACACGACGAGAATTGCCCTGAAAGGTGAAATCGGACGTCACCAATCTCACCGACGTCCAAATACAAAGGGGTAGCTTTGTACCCGAAAAACAGTGACTCCAATTGGATTGGCCTTGTTTGACCTCCCGGAATCAGAACGGACATAAAAGCAACATCATACAATGCTCTCAGCACTTCGACGTATCGCCAATCGACCTGACTTCGCTGTAAAGATTCCACAACAGCTTGAAGAACTTCAGTGCCTCCCGTATCACGCCGTGCGGGAGACTGTTGAATGCGTTCGCGATGTCTAACGACACCGCCACCACAACCTACCCCCTGTGTTCTGCCTCACCCGTCACCGCCCGCAGGCGCCTGAGGGCGTCGATAGTCGACCGGTGTGCTCGGAACCCGAACTGTGACCCCGATAGTCCGGGTCCCGTGCCCTCCTCCAGATGCTCAACGAGACGGGAGGTCACAATCCGTTCTAAAGCTTTCCCAGCCTCGTTCAGCAACACCACCGGTCGAACTGCCGAAGCCGAGTCCATGGGCCGCCCTGCCTTTGGAAGCAGGCAAAGCCGACCCTCCTTCCATGCCCCCGGGAATTGACCGGACCGCAGGCAGTGGTCAAAAACTTTCGACGACGTGGGGGCCGACTGAGCGCGGAGCTTGTTGTTCCGCGCGCACTTGTACGGTCGGCCCCAGGGATCCCTCTCAAGATCCCTGAAGAGCTCCAGCTGGGCCTCCTCCTTGGCCCGGCATATGGCCTGCCGCAGGATCTTCACTTTCTCAACATATATCCTTCGCAGCCTGTCGTCTCTTTCGACGTTCTGGAGGCGTACCGCCTTCTGGCCCCGTTGCAGGTGACCCGGAGGCCGGATATTTCGGCCGTCCACCAGTAGAGCGCCCGCCGCTGTGGTGGACTCTTCACGGGCGGCATGCCCGCTCTGCACACCGCAGTGAATGCGTCACAGAGCCTCCAACAGCCGACTATTGCGGCCTCTTCTGGCAGTCCCGTTTGAAGTCAGCCCCCCTGCCCCACACCGCACTCCAACCTACACTGCTCTTAAAATAATAATACCAGAATTTAAATATTTGTACCAGCTCTTCCGACAACGACAAGTTATTTAACTTCTCCCACAGGATGTCATAGCTGACCACATAAAATGCTCTCTAAAGATCGAGGAAACGTGCATAGACCGGTGTGCCATGGTCGCTGTTGTACTTAACAGTTTGCTTTAAACATAGTACAGCTGTTTCGCTCGATAGTCCAGCTTTGAACCCAAATTGGTCATCATGAACGTTCATTTATCTATCGAGCTGTTACAATAAAACTACTTTTACGGATTTTATCGCGGTATATTAAATTATTTATGGAGCCCGACGTTTCAGAAGCTTTACAGCAACCATGGTCACGGGTGGACTGAGATGACAGATGTCCTGATGTACCAAGTTTTAAAAGTACCCGAAGAATTGTTTTTAGTTGTTCCGGTTAACGCAAACAGTACTTCTTATATCTTGCTGTCTTGAGGTGTTATGTTTACTTTTTAATTTGATTATGTTCACCACTGGATCCCAAGAAGAGGGAAGAACCCAGCCATCTTCTCTATTGAAATTTGGATGTTTTTTAATTTCAATAGCCTCACGGTCTTGGAAGGAATCGGTGTTCCCTAGTGAGGATTTGCGGTTTATCAAATCTAATGCAATGGCCAACTTCAGCATGATCACAGACAGATTTTGCGACACGTCGGTGTTTCATATCGGCTATATGTTCTTTAACGCGAGTTTTTATAGATCTTTTAGTTTGCCCTATATAGTTGAGTCCACAATCACAATCAAGCTTGTACACTCCTGCATCTTGCAGAGGGATATGGGATTTCACTGATGGCAAGAACTGACTAATCTTCTTTGGCGGCTTAAAATAAGTTTTTATTGAAGATCGCTTGAGAATATAGCCAATTTTATCAGACACCTCTTTTAAGTATGGTAATATAGCGGTAAGCGCTCGACAGTGGCTGGTTTCACTCGGCTTCTGTGGAGCAGACGGGGAAACCGAAGCTTGTTGTCTCGCAGAACTTGGTTGACATGATGAAGTTCGGTATCCAGGTGTTGCTTGTCACAATTTTGGAATATATACTACTTAGATGGTTAAGGAATATGGTTACTTTGTCCTTAGGTAAAATTGTGAAAGTAATCGTAAAGTAACCATATTCCTTAACCATCTAAATAGTATAAATTCCAAAATACAATTTACAATGGAGTTAGAGGCAAATAATTCTTTAGCTTTCTTAGATGTTTTGATCATCCATAATCCCAACAACACATTCAGTCATACAGTGTATAGAAAACATACCCATACTGATCGGTATCTAAATGGCAATTGTCATCACCATTCAACACAGTTGTCTACCGTGGGTAAATCTTTGTTTCAGAGAGCACGAGGCATCTGTGACAAGCAACACCTGGATACCGAAATTCAATATGTCAAGCAAGTTCTGCGAGACAATATCATAAAGTGTTCAATGCTTAGATTATCATTGCCTGGTGATTTTCCTCGCGACGTTAATGTCATAATTGTGCAAACGTTATTTGCCATAAACATAACACTTATATGCTGCCCTACGTCATATAACCCTGACGGGCCCCAACAGTGTTAAATCACAAAATGATCCTTAAACATGTCTGCAATAGATCTCGGGTCACATAGTTAATTTACACCGACTGGCAATCCAGGCTTGGTATTCAATTTCGTAATGAAGTGTAAAAGATAAAACACAAGCTACCAAATTAAGAAGTTAATTAACTAAAGACGTATATTATATAAAACAACTAAAGCTAAATAAACTACTAAAGACGAGGCGGTATGGTCATATGATCTTGGCCTGTCCAAAAGGACGAACAAAAATATTTATATACATACAAACGAATACCTTTGCGATAATAACAAAATATAATAAATATCTGAAAAATACTAAGCGATACTGTATAAGTACCTAGTTAATAGTTATTTTAACATAAACTACTCGTCAAAACGCACTGTAATTAAGGAATTTTAATTTGTTGAAAAAATAATCATGGATTTCAATGCAAAGTTCATCGTGGAAATGTTTTTAGACGACAGTGTATCCACTATAAATAGATTAATTGTATCTACAGCCAATGTAGCAACTGAAAATTTCGAAAATTTAAATAACATAAATGATGCTATGTTTAGAGAACATCATCGTATTCCACACATAACTAGAAAAAAAGAAAAATCGATCGAAAAGGGAATAAAAGAAAATGAGAACTATTACGAAGATGTAATAAAAAAATTCACAGATTATGATTATATAAACAATTTTGAAATTAACATATACACAGTTCAGGTATATTTTTAATGTTGAATATATTTTTTCTGTAGGAATGTGTGCAGCCCAATGAGCAGACATTTACTGTTTTCGAGAGCAACAATAGACTCAGATACCTTACTATGCTATCCTATTCTTAAACTATGTAGATGTTTTAATGTGAATTTTTATTTCTTACTACATGACAATACCATAGCTTCTAGTCAGTGCTATGTAAGACAAATAACGCTTATAAATAATATAATTAATGTTATATCAACTATGCTGGCATAGTAAATCTGCCCAAGAAGTCAACCCAAGCCCAAGAGTTTTGATAGGTTTTGGAAAACGTTTTATATTTTTCTCAGGTAAAGGTCAAATTTTGTGTAGAGATCTTTGTATTTCTTTCTTTTATTATGTGGAAGATGCAAGGCAGGTATGTAAGGATCATAATATGTGGTGCTCAGTTCTACCTGATCCTCTCCATTAGGGAACTGGCTTGAAAATGAGTTGTCATTAAAGGTCTAAAGGTGGTTTAATTCTACAAATCTAAAAGCTGGACAGTTATTAAGTTGACAAATTTCTATTATATATAATTCTTTTATAATATATTCTATAAAACATTAATGACAGCTTTTATTGTTATTTTCAGGCACTTATTAACTACTTGAAAGATTTCATTCAAGTAGACACATCAATTATCCCATTTGATAAAAAAGTTCATGTATTTTTGTATCTCATTACTAGTGACTTGTCATTTAATCAAGTTGGAGAGAAATTTGGCCTTCACAAGTCTTCAGTGAGCTATATTTTTCACGAGATTGCTTCTTTACTTTGTGAACAAAGATTTAATTTTATCAATTGGCCCAATTCAGCAGAACAAGAAGTGACAAGGATAAAAGTAAATAGCAGGTTCGGTTTTCCAAATTGTGTAGGCTTTATTGATGCATGCAAATTAAAGGTGGGTTCTAAAAGAAAGCTTAATCAAAAACCTGATGTTATACTTTTACAAGCAGTATGTAATGAGGCACTCATGTTTATTGATGTACATGTTGGCAATGTAGGCACTACTAAGAAAAGTAGATTGTATAAAGAAAGTCCTCTAGCAAAAGAATTAAAAAAAAATGTTGATCTTGAAAACCATATTCTGGGTGATTCTGAATACAGATTAAAAAATAACCTAATCACTCCATATACCAGTGAGGAAATCCACTCAAATGATGAGATTAAATTTAATGAAGTTCATTGGAATGCTCGTGGATACATTGGTCATGCATTGCAAATGTTAAAAAAGCGATTCAAGAAAATAAACCATATTGATATATGTAAGCACGATACTGTGAAAACTTTGATATATGCAGCGTGTGTTTTACATAATTTTATTCTTATACATGAAGGAAATTCACATGTGAAAGAAGAAAAACATCTCAATAGTGATAGTATAACCATAGATACTAGTATAGTAACAACAGCTTCAGAAAAGAGACAATTTCTTTGTAATTACATAAATTTTATTGATGAACCATAAACATGCTTAACTATCATATCAATGCAATATTTAACTATGTTATTGTGTATTATCTTGTACAGGTTGAGTTCTTAAAGGCAGTGCCACCATTAGTTGTAGGAATATCCTTATATGCGGCGTGTGTGGGTGGGGATGTGTGTCATGTCCTTTTTTTATTTAATTAAAAAGGATTTCATCAGAAGTGACCATGTCATCCCTATTGGTAAATACAAAATGGGTTAACAATACTGTCATTATGTGGAAAGTCACTTTTGCTTAACCTACAACATACCTTTGCCGTAATGCACAATTGACTAATTGATATAAGCTTGTCGCTACCTCCAATAAGGCAGTAGGGAGAATAATATTGCAAACATCAGTATCGTGTACGTCAATCCCGTAGGCAGTTCCAAAAGAAACCCTCTTGGCCTTGTTCTGGGTACATTTCACCAGTACATGAAAGACATCTTTAACTGCATTACATTCGTTACAATTTTAAGAGGTAAAGTTTTTCATTAAGTAACCGAAACTATACAGTGGGAGGTGTATGGGACGTAACTTCAATGCTGTTACTATATTCTTCTTTATAGACAAACCAGAATTAAAAAACCAATGGGAGTGGGATAGGCTAGTCTGAAATGTGTTATAACATATACCTTTCGACAAAAGATCGTTCGTCAAAATACTCTTTCCAATCTTTTGTGCAAGTGTGTCATGTCTTAAGGCTAAAACTTCGAAAGTGCAGCCAGTTTTGTTTGAAATAAATGAAACTGACGTTTTCCTAAAGAAGAAAAGGATAAGTGCATTTTGATAGGATCAAAATGGGCTAATGTGGGTTATATATTGTTTTGTGAGGTGTGTACCCGTTATTAATATAATAATAATAATAATAATCTGTGGTTATTAACACCACATTAGCGAAGTGTTAAGTCTTTTTTCACAGAATTAGGAGGTAAACGATTAATCGGAGCATTTTAAGGACTACCGACGCACATGAACAACCACATAATTACTAAGCCGATTCGTTGCCCTCCTTCACCCCCACCAACGGGCCACCTACTTACAAACCGCACGTAACGCGACACTGAAGGTATCACTTTAGGGCGGTATTATGTGAGCGAGAGGTACCTCTCCGGTCGTGCCGGCCCAATTCCGTTGCATAGGAGGATATGATGCCATGCACTATACATGTCACTATCTCCTTTGCAGCATGGCACTACCTCTTCCTTAGTAACTTAAGTACATATGTTAAAGAGACTAGACTTTGGAAATATATTCAATATTATTTATAAATTTAAGAAATTTTCTTTACTTAAGGTTTTTAATATAAATTCATATAATACATAGATAAGAACCTCACCTAGGCGGGATTCGAACCAAGGAACCTCTGACGTAAGTTGCTCGGCATACCTACTTCACGTTGCCACTGCGTCTATCAGTCGTCATTAAAGTTTATTTTTAATCATTATTGTTACAAAGTTAAGAGAGTAGTTGTTAATTCAAATTGAAGTGCTTTGAATACAAACAACAGTAGAAGATAAGCAAATCCTTTTTAGAGATGCTAATGCTATAAAACAGAGACAGTAGACCCTATACTATAAAAAGGAATAAAAGAACCCTCTTTGAATTACAATATTCCCTGGCAGACTTGACATCTGAAGCACCCAGAGAATGGCTAGAGGCCCGGGGCTTTCGGAGTTTCAATATTTGTTTCGGGCCAAAAGGTCCACCGTCGATGCTTTAATGCGCCTTCGGTCAGTGACGGGACAGGCGGTGTCACTAGGCATTGCCAATGCTTTCTACAGTCTTCCCCATAACACTATACTGGAGGCAGTTATATATTTCCGGGTGATAGGAAAGACTTGGAGAAACTTCTCCGATTTAGCCTGTGTTTGAGGACCGAGAGGGGACTTTAGTGTGAAGGCGAGTCGGCCGCGGCGTCCCACAGTGATCGGTT
>JAFELO010000206.1:515876-526210 GCA_017140195.1 Eumaeus atala
TTGGATGCGCCGCAAACTCAAACCCCTTAACTTTCCGCATGATACAGATGTTCACAGGGCATGTATGCTTCGGTGCGTATCTGTGTCGGATCCGCCGGGAGACGGAGGCGCGCTGCCATGAGTGTGGCGCTGTTGAGGGCACGGCCCCGCACACCTGTAAGATGTGCCTTGCAGCGCCATGATTTGGCAGCGGCGCTGGGAGGGACGGACCTCTCATTGTCGAGCGTGACCTGTTTAATGCTCGAGAGTGACAGGTCCTAGGAGGCGATGACCTCCTTCTGCGAGACAGTCATGATTCAGAAGGAGGCCGCTGGGGGGGGGGGGCAGAGAGTAGGAGATGGAAATTGTCCTGCCACGCGGACCAAAAAAAACTAAACCAATAAAACAAAAAAGATCTGACATCGGCAAGGAGTTGTGCTGCTCGCACCGAAACCCCGCGGACGTTGCTTACGCTTTACTATCCTTCCATGACAATATCTATTCGACTAGCAAAGATAGACATAGACTGGAGATAAACAGGTAATTGTAACATCCGATGCCTGAATTCTTTTTCTGGATCACACTCAATAACACACAATAAATAAATTTAATGAGGCGGCCGTCATAAAATATAGTATGTAAAAGGCATGAGGGCAAGAAACGTCTCTAACCGTAAACTACGACAAGATGTACCCACTTCGGGAACTTAAAAAAATATTATTTAAATACTACCATTAGCGGTTAATTTAGCTTACTGTAAGCAAATGTGGATAACAAATTAGGTGGATAATGTAACCTGGTAGGTTTGTAATTTTTTTTTAAATTTATTTATACCATAATTAAATAGAAGTTACACTCAATATTTGTTAGTTGATATCATTAAAAAAACCACGTTGTGGGTTCTTATTTATGCTATCCTAGTTGACATAGTGAATAGTAGTAAGTAGGCTGTTAGTTATAATTTATAATATAAAATTTTATATAAATTTAAGTGCCAATAGGAATAAGATAAGAAGATGTTTACGTGTTTTTTTTTTCTGAGGGACCTAACAGTTCTTCCTTAACAGTTCGAATGACTACGAAAGACTTTTGTATTCAGGTTTAGGGAGACGATAGGGGGACAGACCCTCCTCTTTTCCCGCAGATGGGAAGAGACAAAATTTATTGGGGCAATAATAATCAGCATAGGGCGTTACCCTATGCTGATTATTATTGGGACCGAAAAGGGGGAAACGGTCCCCCTACCACACTAGTGGGACGTCGCGCGCACGATGCCGTTTAAGTTGCGGTGTCGTGGATAAGCATAATTGAGCTCGTTTAATGTTTGGCTTATCTGAGGAGGCCGGCCTCCTCACCCCCCCCCCTCTGTCGGGAGGGGTTGATTTGCGCTACAAATCGACAAAAGCCGTATTCTTGATTTATTTATTATTATTAGAGCTCTCTACAGTCGCGTTGTTTTATTTCTATAAATCTAAGCTCTCAACTTACGGATTCGAACCCGCGCTCGTTTCCGTAAGCGGTGTGTGAGTTTGTCAGATCTTTACGTGTTAGGAGTTTAAATATATGCACTTGTGTTAGTGTCGTTATTTAAATTAATCAACATGTATGACTTTAGTTCTTGTTGAAGTGTAAGTGCTAGTGTGTCTTGTTCTAGTGATGTGTGGGGCTCACGGCACATTATAGTGCTGGACACCCATTAAAATCACCTCACTAAAGACGTCTTTGGTGAGGTGTGCGGACTTACAAATCATCAGGGCACCTCATCAGGAGCAGACGGATAGCTAGTCAGCAAAGGAACCGACACCACCTCCACAGTAGTGTTGCTCCCTACCACAGGACACCACCCCACCAATTTTAGGAAAGCGCAGTGGGGTGAGGTTGCCATCCTCGTTCCATGCCCCGTGCGCTAAAGCGGAGACGCTCCCTCCTCCTCTTTAGTTACGTCTTCTTACAAGTGGGGTACAGTGAGCGCCTCCTCGGTTAAATTGGCGTCGCCCAAGGGGTATGGGTAACCCCAGTCCACTGAGCCCCACCGCCACGGCGAGGCTTGTACCTATTCGACGACACCTATTACGGCTATACCCTTAATAATTGTTTTTAAAAAAAAAAATTAAATTGAAAGTGCTTTTTGTAGCGGTTCACCTTTATTTAAAGAAATTTTAAACATACAGTACCAGTATTATATCATCATTCAGTAAAATGCCTGTGACATATGGACGGACAGGCCAGTACCGAACGGTACAATGTGGCTACGGAACCTTAAAACAACAGCGAGCGGAGTATAAGTGAGGTTGATTGGTTGGATATTATCTATACATGTCGTATAGATCAGCGTAATAAAACAAGTAAGAAATATTTTTAAACTTATAATTTCACTACAAAAATACCAAGAAAAAATGTTTTAGCATGATACATACTTATATTTATAACATAATATTTTTAAAAGGTGAAATTATTTCTTGGGTACATAATAACTATTATGTTATATTAGTATTCAGTCTGAATAGTAAACATGGAAATTCATTAAAAATTTTCAATCAAAATGATAAATGGATCTATAATAGCAATCTATTTAATTGTATTGATTCTATGATGTAATGAAATTTTATTTTTTTACAATAGCCTTTTCTCACTAATGATTGTGGTTTATCATAATTTCATTAAATAATGAACGATACAGTATAAAACTTTTAAAAATAAAATGTTTCTATTTAAAGTATTTTTCTCGTCTATAACTAGAATAAAAATTTCTTTCTATCATTATATCATATATCATTATTAGAAGCAGAATAGTTATATTCTGCTTTATTATTTTACGGTGGGAATATACATGATAATTTCTACATTTCTGGTGGTCTCGTCAGTCTAACAACGAATGTAAAAAAAAAACAAATATCTTCAGTAAATACAAATAAAAGACACAAATTATGATGACATGTGTATCGTAATTTACTTATATATTTCAGTATATACGTAGCACAAGCAAAAATATTCTCGAATGAAGCACAAACAGAAAACTAAAGGAATACAGGAGCATAAACATGTCTATATAGGTTTAGGTACATTTTCCTGATGTATCCTAAAGTACATTAGGCACTAAGTTGGCAACCTACAAGGCACTATGCAGTTAGCACAGCATTTTATTTATTATAACAAAACTTTATATTGTTATAACAAAAAGTATATTTATAACAACTATCAATAGACAATGCCTGCTTACAGCTCGGTTTGCTTTGCATTTAACAGTTAGCCCCATAAGTATATTTCTCTATTCATAATAGTTTTTTAAAATTTTGTGTAACGATTTGTCGACTATGAATATGAACGACATCTTAACCTATAACTCTTAACCACCTATATCATTATATACAAATTTTTATTTACACAGGTATAGCTGCCCCATTTCTTATAACCTACATAATACATGGAATGTTTGTAAGTGTACATTTAACACTAAATAGAATAATGTTCATGAGTGCAGCAAATTTGTTTACTGAGAATTGGATTAATAAAGTACCAGAACTTTATTTTCACATTTAATAGTAATAAATTAAGTAGTTCTTATGGTTGAATTGCTCTATTTATTATGAGATGCAATTATACAGTGATGGCGTATAACATTTTCTATTTACAGAACTTCTAATAAGTTGCTTCATAGACACACATATTTACAAAATCTTACTGTGATTTATGCATATAAATAATATAGATAGAGTAGTAACCGAGCATATATCTATTAGAGAAGGAAGATGAGAAGTACATAACTATTAATTTGTCGATCTAATCTTGCTTGAGCATTCGCTAAAAAAATGAATGAATAAAGAGAGACAGATAGTAAACCACATTTGCTTTCTTTTCTATTTAGAAGGACGCGTTTTAAACCTTGAAGACTTCCCTACTCTATCTGTATTATCTCCATAGTTTTATGAATCAAACATGCCGCTTTTATGCTATATGGGACCGTGCGTTTAGATTCTATTCCCGCCATCTAGTGACTGAATCATGCTCTTTTCAGGTTACAATATTAATATCAATATTTTTTTATCGAATGGACATATTACTGGTTGGCGGCGCTGTTGCTCACGCCTCGACCGTTCTTCGGACTAGCGAAGACTTCTCTTCAGGTTTAGGGAGACGATAGGATGACAGATCCCCCTCTTTTCCCGCAGATGGGAAGAGATGACCCGGAATGTTTAATATCAATAACCTACAAACTAGGTACCACGCAATTATCTGTCATTATGATTATTTTATTTTCACCCATATAATGTCTATAATTATAGTAATACTAAACTCTGGGGCGCGCGTTTTCACAGATAAAGTGCTGTACCTACACTTGATACACGGTCCCTAAAGATTTTAACCATATTATTTTTGGTGTTAAGGGAGAGACAGAGAAAAAGTATTTTAGTATTTTTTATCTCGTAACGACCTGTGGTGCCGTTGAGAAATAGATGTATACCACAAACCACACCTGCGTGACTCACATGAAGAGAAAAACAAAGATTTCTTTCTTTATAAATCTTTTTCCACAACTCATTCATGGAAGTGTCTTAAAAGAGTTTTAGATTCACACTTTATCGTTGAGACATAAGTTCTGTTAGCAATAATTTTGAGCTCCGTTATGCACCGCGAGTCTCCAATCTCTTGGGCCCTAAGACCAAACAAACATTAAAACTAAAAGTTTCACTAATTATGTACAGTAAAAATGCAGTATTTACAATAACGGAGTCTTTGCACAATCACAAATAAACATTCCTCGGTAGACTTGGCACACAGCACGTACACTGTCACTATCACTTCGAAATAGTACCATACACAGTTCGCTGCGGTAGGTTTCAAATATAAGTCTTTTTAACCTTCTGCAAAGTACCACATTTTAAATCTTTGTCTAAGGACTCTGTTGAGTTTCTTAAGTCCAGTGTACGATCTTTGCCTAGTTCCAGATGTAGGTTATCTTGTTTAGCTAAAGGGCACACGTTGGCCACCATGTTTACGTTTTTTGATCTCGGCGGCATATTGTAACCTGAATTCACGTTTAACGGTGTTTCTAAGGGACTCAGTCTGAAAAGAAAATTAAAAGAGTGTGTTTAGTTGTAGGAACTATTCATATAAGTAAGTTATTCTACAAATGAAGTAGTCGAATTTTGGCACGTACAAACAAAAACACGTCGAAGAAGATGTTATCTTGTGCATCAATGGTTAGGAACGGGATTGGTTTGGATTTCAATAAACCAAAGCTATGACCTCGCGTTTTGGGCTGTTTGTAAGAGGATAAAACAACAATATAATCATTGGCTGTAAAGATGTCTACGGCATCGTTACTCACTTACTTGCTACTCGTTTGCCCTCCTATGGAAAATACATTTCGTTTTTATCAGGCTTGATATTTTTACATTTTACATTATAACCCTTTTTTTACGTGTAGCATTATTCTAAAACACATGTTCCAATGTGCCTTATATGAGAAAACAATTTTCTTACCTGTTCAAGTGATTGTGTTGCTCATTGAACGGCGAGGTGTCGGTAAAAAAAGGGTGTCGAAATCGCCGAGAAAAAAGGTACCCGATGACAAAACCGACCATCAGAGTAACAAGACACGACGCGACCACCGCCGTGAGCAGGGCTTGCGCGCTGTAGATGTTCCCATCCGCTGCCTCGATGGTCAGTGAATCTATAATCGTCAAGGCATGATTTAAATGTTGGAAACAAATAACAATGTAGATGATCTTATATATAAAATTCTCGTGTCACAATGTTAGTTACCTTACTCCTCCGGATTGGCTTTACCTATTTTTACCAAATTTTGTATGCATATTCAGTAGTATGAGAATTGGCTACTATCTACTTTTCCTAACCCTACCTGATATGGGTTGTTCATTCAATCTGGTAAAACAACGTTTACCGGGTCAGCTAGTATTATATAAATGTGTGCATAACTTCTATGCAAAAATAATTTCTATGCATTTATTATAACTAAATTGCATATATAATAACATGAATTGAGTTTTTAACCATATATAGCTAACCCGAGCGGAGGACAAAGAAGGCAACACATCTGCATAACATGCGCATGTTTATTGGCGTCAGTAATCATCAAAAGCCCTTGCTGGTTTGTCTCGTTATACTTAAAAAGAAGATTCTCATAAAAGATTTCTCTATGATCTATCGTGTTAAAGAATCAAGGGATATCTATATCTGGATTACGATGAATTCTCTAAGACTTTTAAGTTCATAACATTATTTACTCTGACTCTCAATCAAATCATCTTTATTTCTATCAACATTACAGATAAAACGGTATATTTTTCGGAGCTTTTTTTAAAAAACCAAAAAAGGAAATTCGTGGCTCTTTTTCTAAAAATATCAGACGCTCTTCGAGTCGCTTTCAAGTCGCTTAAAAACTGTGTGCTTGTAATATTTTAAGCATAAAAAGTACAAATTAATTTTACCTGTTTCAGTTTTACTTGGAGGCTTTTGTTCGGATATAACGTTCGTTTCAACAACTTCTATTAAAATTTCATTTTGTATATCGTTCTTTGGCTGTCTCTGATTGGGTTCGGCTTGAGCCGGTATTTTGGTTGCTGGATTTCTATTACTGTGTCGGTCTCCCGGGAGGAGCACGGGTAATTTATTGCATATATCAGTCTTTCCATTTTCAACATTTTGTAGAAATCTTTCTGGGTTCGGGAACTGTCTGTTTCCAACCCACGAACATTGTTGTTCTTTGGAATCCCAAGCGCAATGCGGGTCTTGAAGAGCAACACATTCCCTGTAACAAAATCAAACAATTATGACATACTCTATCATTGTTGAAATAGTGTGGAACATTTGATAATGAGTGACAGACGAGATAACATAAGTAAATACAGTACCTGCACGACAGAACGCTTGTACAATGTGATAACGTGACTGCTTTAATGATATCGCCCGATGACACAATCAACTTTTCGGTAGTAAGCGCAACGTGCATCTGTTTTATAGGAATGCCTGGAGGTAACACTTGCATTTCAGATATAACAGCGGTTCGTACGGGATTCCTGCTGTATTCGTCCGTACTCGCATCAAATTCTCCTTCGTTCGACGCAACATTCACTGCTTTAATGACTCTACCGTCGTCTGTTCCCACGAACATGACGTCGTATTTGTTTCCATTCATAGACTGCACTTGAGGGTGAATAGCGATGGCCGAAAATCTATATTGTAAACTGACTCTTATTAAAATTGGACGCGCTAGAAACGACGGAACAGCTTTGTCCATTAATGGATGAGATTTTATAAAATTTATCGCCGAGTCTGAAAGAGTCCTGCTGTCCTCAACACATGAACCCGGTTGTGGCTGCGGTACTTTCTCTTTGGATAAAGAAAGCCAATTTGAATTCATGTCTTTTTGACCTTTGAATGGTCCTTCGAAAGCATCCAATATGTCCCTCATAGCAAATGCGCATACAGCTGATCCACCAATTGCGTTTTGTGGTGTCGTGAATACAGCATACACAATATCATTTCGGCCATTCCCACTGCCGTATATTCCGTTGATTATTTCTGTGGTAGATTCTGTAATTTTACAAATATTGTTTAGGAACACTTTCTTAATTAATTAATTAAAAAGACATATTTTTATATTATTGTTATACTTACGAATTTCATCGAAATAGAAGGGATATTCTCCAGGAATCGAGCAATTTAATCGAGTCTTGAGGAACGATGTCCACCGGTCATTGAATGGATGTGGACCACCTTTATCGTTTAGGCAAACCCTCGCAACTCTAGAATATACAGCCTGAAAAGCATAATTTAAATGTAGCAATTTACTTAGTCATAGAATGGAAATCATCTCGTGTTGGTCCATATTTATGCATGCTTTACCTTCCCACAGTTCATGAACTCAACAGCGGTTTCACGGTAAAAGAAGAATGCGTGACTCGTTGATGCGACAGCGCCAACAAAGGAGGGATCGTTTAACAATCGGAGATCCGAATGCTCAGTTCGCACGGGTTCTCTGTATATCAGCGGCTCTGATCCAGAAAAATCTGCTGCCGTGGCGGTATAAAGTTGACCATCTGGAAATGTTGACAATAGTATTAATGGTGTTGTCTAGGGTCTCCATGGACGGTGAAGTCGAGTCGAATCTTTGTTCAAATAATTAAATTAATATATGTAATAGTGTTTATGCTATATAACATTTGTTCGTTTATTTTTTATATATTCTTATATTTTGTTATACCTTTTAAGTAAATATCTATGATCGTGATAAATATACAGACATGGCATATGAGGCAAACCTCCGAATGCTTGTGGTTGAAGACTATTTTCAATCGACAACTGAAGTGTATAGTGTGAAGTAAATTTTCTTACCAGTAAATATAGCAGTGGAATTATGTTGAGGGTTGTATGGACAGCGGCCGGTGCCGTCGAACTCCTCTAGGTGATGGTTGGGCGGGTGCCGTGCATACCGCCGGCACATCGGTTTAAAGGCGTTGGTGCCGCAGACCAGTAACCGCCCGTGTACACGGGACGCTACTCTCAGGTAGTTCTGGCATTCGTCTGCGGATTTGCCCTTCAGTTGGCATAGCTCTCGGTGGGCATCGGTAGATTGCCATTCTATACGCTAAAAAAATATTTTTTTATTAGTTTATATCTTTACGATCTATGAGCAATTTAACATTTTATCTCTGTGTTAATTGGCAAATGGTCTTGTTTCGTACAATTTAGGTAAGCTGTTTCCACGCATATTTTACAGAAAATATTGATTTGACAGAAATATCAACATCGTTTTTAACCAACATGGACCGTAAGTGAAATACAGAGGTATCACAGTTTTTCTATGTAATGTTCGTTTTGCTACCCCAAAGTGTTGGCGAATGACTAGCGTGACTAGATGTACTGTCCAGAATATTTAAATTTACTCGAAAGAAAATAATAGAGCCAAGCTTGTCTTTGTGTTCGGACGCCTATTTAAGAATATGGATATAGTAGAGCGATAGTTGACCAATGTGCGAAAGAAAAACAATATAATGCTTCAATTATTTTAGTTATAACGCCATATATATGCGAATAAACAATTGTCCGACTTGTATACATGCCTTAATCTATACTGCAATCATGACACATTATTATACAATTAATATAAATTATATATTAAGTAATATACAATTACAATTTTACGGCAAAAACATGACCTATTAAGAAATCAGTCCTTATTTTTCTTGGAGTCAATAAAATCGGACTTATGCGTGTTGGAGTACGCATTCTGTCCTCGCAAGTCAAAATAAGTATCATAAAACTTAAATAAGTATCAAATAATCGCGATGAAAACTGTATAATATAGTTATTATACTTAGTATGTGAATTAAAAAGTAAACGCGAACATGGCTGCTTTCTTTTCTTACCGGACATCAAAATGTTATGTACGCTTTCCTGACTATAGTAGCAAGCGAAATTACTACTGTTTACTGCTAAGATCTTTATATTTCTGACGGATATACGACCGTAATTATTAATACATAATAAATAAGCATCTAAAGGCATAATTTTTTTACACGGATCCCAAAAAAAAAGGAAAGCAAAAGCGACACGCACATGACTTTGAATTTACGTCCATAAGTGGCGGGAGCGGGTCTTTAAAGGTATGTTCCGTTTGTGTAACAGCCCACTTACATGAGTACTTTCATGTTGTTGTTGTTGCACGCACATTTCTGAGCTACGAGAGTTTACAACGAGGCATCGATATACCCGTGTGTATTTAAGTTTATGGAGCGTCCCATTTTAAAGACTCGTCTCAATAAAACAGGGTTGATCATGTCCATTACGACGGAAAGTATTTTGCGTGTGATATTTTATTTCGCCAACAACAACAACCCACCGCCACACCAGATCAGTTACGGGGTAGGTACAGAGAGCCGGGCGCCACAAGTCACTTACTACTTGTCATCACTGATCCAATCGAAAATCACATTAATTTTAAATCACTTCGAAGTAGCAGTAGGTACTTTAAACTTGTACATGACATCCCAACAGATTATAAATATGATCATATTTTGTCCCTATAGATTGTTACCTCGTCGAATTCTAATATCTACTTATGTATTATTAATGTCAATCTAAAAGGTACCCGTGGGAAAATCTTTGGTATTAACAATGATGGTGAGACAAAACGACGCATAAAGAAGTAAAGACTAGAAAAATGTCTTAATTGATTAGATTTTATTATTAACCGTTGACGTTTATGATAAAAAGCCAAGCGAGAGTCGGCCTCGCGCACGAAGGATTCCGTACGACTATATATAAAAAACTGCGAGAAAGTTTTTAATTGTATGGAACTTAACTAATAAATTTATTCTATTTTATAATTA
>JAFELO010000206.1:526294-545676 GCA_017140195.1 Eumaeus atala
GAGAAAATTTCTATTGTCTACGTCTATCACGGTTCACTAGATACAATGAGATATAGAAGGTCTGACAGACGGACAGCACGTCTTAGTAAGAGAGTCTCGTTTTATCGTTTGGGTACGGAAAAGCGTATTGTAAACAAGTCCGTCATCTAAGTGGGTGTATATGTAGGTATATTGTGTGTGTCTACACTACTTTCTAAAGTAGAAACGTTATGGCAACGTTACGAACGGGCATATGTCAGACATTTGTACGATACGAAACGAGCATTGCCAATTAGAGTGACAAGATGTATTCGTTATTGTAGAAATATTCAAAAAGAGAAATGTTTAAATATTGAACGTCAAATGCAAACATCTTTTGTATCGCGTGCACATCTATCAAGTGTACGTGACTTGAGCAATTCTGTCAAATTATTTCGCATGCTTCACGGTGATATCGCGGGCTGATGCCGTTTATAAACAGTGGCGGATACTATAAAACATATTTATGCGTAATGCGAAGCGATTCATTGATTGATACAGAGTGAATGCGCTACGTTCAGGAATGCGCTAGAATGTAGATGATAGGCTTTTGAGTTTTTCTAGTAACAGAATGGATAACGCAATGCTAGTCAAGTGTCTATGCGTGTCGGGTCTACTTATTGTGAAACTATAATAAACGTTAAGTCAAAATTTCGTCTAAGTTTGAGCATTTTAGAAATTAATGTCTAACATAAGGTCCTGATATTCATGTCGCCATTTTTCATCATAGTCTAAAGATAGTTTACACACATGCGTCACATTTTCACTAAAACGTCGCATGTATTGGTTAGTGTTACTTGTTAGACAATCCTTTTTCGTCCTAGATTGCCGCCAAGTACCAACATTTTATCATCGTCTGAAATATGTACTTATCTTTAAGAGTTAGCTGTCGATCTGTGCGGCGTAGTGAGATCTATATATATTAAATCAAGCCCCCAAAAGCTGTCTGTCTGTATGTGATCAATTTTCTCAAAATGTTCTGACTAGGTTTTAGATATAGGCACTATTTATAATTCATCTTTAAATTTAATCAATAAATATTGTGCATTGTGTACTGTGTTAACAAAAAAGTGAGTAACACTCACGCAGCATAACAATACAATGTGCGTGTAAGTTGTGCATTGTAATGCATGCAAATAAATGACTTCTGGTTAGTGTTAATGTCTATGAATAAATTAAATATTGTAGTGTAGTTATTGTTTAGAATAATGAACATCAATTAATATTTTCTTGGTAGGTAACTAAACTCTGACGTGAGAAATTTATGTGGCCCGCCAAATATCAAACCTTCCGCAAAAAGAAAGGAAATCGCAAATATGTTGTGAGTATAAGAAAATCTATTTTCAATGATGACAAAATACAGTAAAGGATGCCAGTATTTACAAGAATGTTAGGCAATGCACGTGAAAGTATTCTCGTTGTAGGAATATTCAATTTGATATAACTAAAACGATTAAGAAAAATAAAGACATCTTTCTTAATCGATTTCTTTTTCTTTTATTACTAATTTTCATTTGAGACTATTTTTTACTTTTTTTTACCATTGCTATTCCCCAAAACACATTGAAAGTCATTTGACTTTTAATACCTACCAATTACACACTGTTGAAAACGCGACTAAAATCGCGAACAGCGGTTAGTTATTTATAAAACATCTGTGTACATGTCTACTTATAAGTGACCTATATAGGCCGAGATATACGATTTTTATGGAGCCAAAGCGGATACAAATGTTTACACAAGATATCATGCAATACAGATTTTCCTAAAATTGCAATGATGTTTATACAAACGATAAATTTTCGATAAGGATTTGGATGTCCAATGTAACTCGGCTGCTGTTGATAAGATTTATCGGAGGACGTTAATGTATTGGTATCTCAAGCACTCGGTGTTAAAGCTAGAATAATGGAGTGGGAACTGATGTTACTTATAGCAAGAACTAAAGTAATATACGGCAGAAGATAATAAAAGATATAAAATCGACAGATCGTCACAGGGGTGTCTATCATCTATAAAATACGGCAAGAAATTTGTTTGTGGAATAGGGCCTCTAAATAAAATAAATTTACATATTTTATTTTGTATCTATCTGTTGTCTGTGAAAATTTCGACTGTCTAGCCCCCACGGCCAACAGACCCGCAAAGGAGTCTTAGTAAAATTCCCGTTTTTGACCCTTTGGGCAAACAACCTTGAAATTTGGGATGGACTCAACTTTCTGTGGATAGAATCAATAATAGACAGAAGTTCTGCAAATACGAATGAAGATCAGTTCGGTGCAGAACTCTCCTATGTCTTAACTCGAAGGGAACCCAGAAATATGAAAAAAGTGCAAACAACAAACCCATTTTGTTTGAGGATTGTATAATATAATACTTTTTTTAATGAGTTCATTTACTTGCTTAATTATATAATATGAATACTTATAACAAAACAATTATCGATATTCTTTCACTTTGATATATGTATGTTTTGTTGAGGCAGTTAATATATGAATATAATATAGTTATACACGCGTGTTGCTCTCCTCTCCTCCAGTAGCACATATGAAGCTAACAATCTGCAGGAAACACGACAAATGAAATCAGAAAAAATAAAAAGGACCAAATAATCATGGAAATCGGGGCCAATTACGTATGTATAAACTACAAGCATTTATAATTTTACTTTTCGAGGATAGTTCTCAACAATAATGGTCTGACAATGATTTTTTAAAATTATTATTGACTACGGAAAAAACCGTTACATAAACATGACTGTTATTTTCGTTATGCAAGAAGCCCAGATTCAGGCAGTTATAAATCTATAAATATAATGGAAGCTGGTGTAACTCAGTGACATGAAAACGTTCGGAGAATTGAAAGAAAATAAGCAATCATAACCAATGACCGATAGATACTGTAAAGCATAAACGCCCGTACCAATCGACGAGTACTGGGTGAAAGACCTCAATCGTGTCAACTTTTATTGGTAAATAGTGTATCAAATCTATATACGGTGGTATAGGACGCAGATAGAAACCAAATTTGTCTGCGACATAAAAATTGTAAATAAAAAAATATGCCAAATAAACAGAAAAGCTTTTCCCTAAGAGTGTTTTAAATACCAGCTACACCGTTTTTTTTAATGAATATAGCAGTTCATAATGAAATCACATTAAATATCGGATACAAAAATAACTAATGTAATTAACTTATCAAAAGTATGTGGCCTACTTAATATAAAAAAATAGTATAAAAAACGTTGAAAGTGTTTAAAACAGCTTGTAGACATAGTGTAGTTCGTGCAGAGCTTATCGAGTGTTTCAACTTGGAACACGACCGAATTACGTCACGACTGTGTTAAAATTCTGGATCTGATTGCCCTTGGTCCTTGAGCTTAACTGAAGCATTATATTGTTAAGTATTATCATGCTACTGACCTGCTCTGTGTTTTCTGATAGATCGTACAAGCTGAGATTGTAGACTATACTCCTGTAAAAAAAGAATGATAATATTTAATATAAAATATAAATGAATTCATCCATATTTTTTAGCTTCTTTTGTGTCATCTTTATAGTTATTAGCCGTTACAATAAAAGTAGTTTTATTGTAATGAGTAACATTCGCGTAAACTTAAGACATAAATTATTTGCCGTTTTTCATTGGACTTATCGGCCCAATGCTGGACCTCTTTCTATGGATCAGGAACTGCGCTCGCAGCCGTACTACTACAAGGAGCACGTCTTCCAACCTGGTGAATGGTCGAGTGTCGACCAACAATCCAAAAATAGGCAAGCTTGAATCCCGTCTAGGCTATGCATGTCAATATGTATTTTATAGAAAAATCATAGCCGGTGGGTTGAAAGATACTACAACAAACGAATTTTCACATAACAAAACATTTTTTAAGTATTATATACACACCTTCCTCCGACTAAAATTGAAAAGTCATCTTTTTCTAAAATTCTGAAATGGTTTGGTCCCGTTATGTTACCGACGAACTGCTCCTGGGTGTCGTCGCCTGGAACAAAAAAAAACATTATTTTTTATAGCATAAGATGAATGCATGTTTTATAGCATGACATAACATTTTAAATTAAACGAGTAAACGGTACCATTTGAGACCGACATCTATTAACTACTATCCGCATATCCAGAGCTCTTGCCCTCATTTATCCCACCTCACCTAATGGGCCATTTTATTAACAGTTTGGTTAAAGATTATGGGGGAGCGAATTTGATCTAAATAAAGTAATACAGATTAAGGCCGACAGATGGTATTTGCCACACGCAGATATCCGCCATGGATGTTTATGGTTTCTCATAGACATAAAACACGTTTATTTGCTTATGTGAAATAGTAACTTTCATCTTTATTCGCAGTTCGCATATGGTTTCTGGTTTAGAACTGCTCTTTCACATACATGATAACAAACCTTGCTGACTTTAATTATTCTTAATTATAACTTCTAACATACAAATACTTAAGAACGTTTCCTAACGAAATGTGTTAGCATTTTCACAAACACACATTCATTAAATTCTATTATGAACATCGATTTAATTTAACGCACAATTGAAAGAGAGTTCGAACAATGCACCTGTTGTAAAAACATTAGATAAAATGAAAACGTTTGACTTCATAACAGTGGATTGTAGTTTTCACATGTCGATCATTTGCTTAAGTTACAGTAGAGTGTAAGAAGTTAACAATCGCGCTCCGATTGCATTGTTGGAGCAGATTTAGAGATAACTTCTGTAATGTTCCCTTTAAGTCCCCTTAAGTCTCTAGTAAATGTCTCATAATGTATTATATGTAATATTTGGTTCATTTAAAGAGGCCTATGTCCAGTAGTGGATTGATAAAGGCTGATAATAATGATGATAATAGGTAATATATGTAAATTTTTTCAACAGAATAGTTGGTTTGTAGCATAGTAAAGATGACGAGATTCTAGTCTCTCTTTAGCATTCCTTTATATAGATGCGACTATTTTAAACCCAGTTATTATTTATCAAATATATTTGTAAGAGGAACATTTTTTTTCTTACATATCAAATTTGTAATTTCGCTACACCTACATAGATACGTGGACTATCTTGTATAAGTGTAAGTGGTGCCACTTATACTTATATAAGATAGTCCACGTTGGAGGTTGAAAGCCGTCAAAAATTTAGCCTAGTATTACGGGCTAGGTCACCTAGTTACAATCAATTATTTTAAATTTTGATTGCAGTTAGGTTGTTTATGATCATAGGTTCAGTATTACAGATTACACGTATAAATGAATATTACAAAAAGTTATTACGTCGATTTCAACGCTAGAATTCCTTAACAATGCACCTTTCAACCGGTTGATTTAATATTGACACGAACAATAACACGCTAACCGCATACTTGTGCAAGTGTCAACTCCATAAATGTGTATAATTCCTTATTTGGTCTACTTCAATAAATAATAATATGGTTGACAACTTCAATAAGTGATTTATACAATCGAGTACAGTATTAATGAATTATACTTTCCGCAGTATTTTCTTAATTTTTTTAGTATAGATTTATTCACGCAGAACTCCTCAGGTTCCACTGCTTACAAATAAAAGCATCATACGTTTTTCAAATATAAGAGAGCAAAGAACAAGATGGTGCCTTTTAAAGGCTACTGACGGCACAGACGTTCGCACAAATTTTATGCTGTTGTTGTGTTGCCCTCCTTGCTGGTCACCGGAAACACAAACCACACGAAACGATACAGCGTACACAGGTACGCTGTATCGTTTTTCGTAAATGACAGCATTTTGCGGCTTTATCACGTGTGCGAGAGGTAGCTCTTCGGCCACGCCGGCCCAATCCAGCTACAATGTAGTATGACATTACCTCTTACTGAACCGTACCAACAATATGGTAACCTGTTATATGTTTCGAAATCAAAAGAGAGCGACATTCACGAGTGACTGTCAGCCGGTTTGTAACTCACTATGTATGTAATCACGGTCGATCGTGTTGCAAAAGCATCATTCACCTCGCACAAGTCAATCTTATGCTTTTTAAAAGTCAACGTATTCACATTTAGAAGGTTATTTTCGACTTTGAGTATTTTGAATGTTAAGATGCATTAGTGCCGCATTTAAACGATACTTGGCTCAAACTTGAGGAATTGAGGCAGTTAGTTTTTTATCTAATTGCACTAAAAGTGTTATTCTTGTAAGCAAATGTTTGTAGACGTATAGACGGCTCAATGGTTTCAGTGTGAGATGTTGTTAGATGCGGTTTGTAATACGTGACATTAGACGTAATAGTCGTATGGGAATACGACTATTATTAAAATTATCAATTTTTCACGCAGTCCTTTTATTGTTCCTCACTATAATTACTTTTCTAGCATTTTAATACGATCAACGTTCTGACAAAAACTAATCTAAGGGTAGATTAGTTTTTGTCAGAATTATAACATTTGGGTAAGATGATAAATTTGATGATATATTGTAGTCATATAATATTTATAATATATAATCATTTTACACTATCGTGTAATGAGGAGCGTACCGTATTTAACGTAAATCCTTGCGTTGGCATCAGGCATCCACGCTTGTGTGGTGGACGCGAGCAATAGCAGGACCGCTCGGGCGACGGCCATCTTGATTTAATACCGACCCATTATTAGACGCGCCACTTTTCTTCTGCTACCTGCGAAAATAGAAAAATAGAAATTAACACATGAAGATATTAAGGTTTATCTTAGTAATAAGGTTTTAAAGCGGAGGCTGCGTTTGGAAAAATGATATCCGCGTAGTAGCCTATTTGGGATGAATGTGAATATGCGAGAGGCGGAAGATCGGTCGTCTTGAGATTTCTTGAATCAAACATGCTATGACCAATGGAGGACCGATAAAGGCTCATGATGATGTTGGTCGATGGACACAATATATACCATTTCTTCCTTTTTTTGCTCAATATTAGATGAGACGGGTATTAGAATTTTTTATCTACCACTAACTGGGTGGGTCATCTAATACGTATTCTACTTATTAGATGATTCACTAATTAATCTCACACACAAATGTCTCGCTGTGTGGTGTCTCGCTGGTATGCAGATTTCCTTCTTACAAGTAATGGCAGCGTAAATCGTTCCTGATTATTTACGACTTTGTAAGTAATGAAAGACAATGTATGTTTATAACAATTTATTCCTGATCCTGGGTCAAACAGCAAAGTTACCAACTAATGGAGTGCTATTACAGTAGTTAAACTACTACGGGTCATGGCTGACTTACTATTTTCAGTCGGTAGTCACAGACTCTACGATTACACTTATATCGAAGAGTTCAGATGCAATATTAACGTATTTCATTTTCAGCACCGACTCGTGGACGATATCTATTGCTATCATCAAGTCCTTATCAACTTTCAGGAGTGGCCTGGGGCCAATAGAAGCAAATTACTTTCGTTACATAGTTGATAGAATGTATTGTTACTTCTTCATGGAAATTCACAACTTTCACTACGTAGTATTGTATGTAACTTTGCAAAAAGCGATTTAATCTTCTGTCGCGGATAAAGTTTTTATGTATGTTGGCCCCGCGCCCCCATAAAAGTGCGATTTTTACGTTTATAGTTGAATCCAATTTATATTACTCATATTATAAGTGTCTACGACGTTATTTCGAAGGGGCTATCTTATTGTCTTTAATTTAGGCAACGATTACAAAGGGGGAGAGAGCGCGATTGCGTACGGACAAGGGGCGAGGATGGTCATTGTGCTTAAGTTATACGGAGTGTTCCGTGATGAAGGACCACTCTTCTGTAGCGACATCGATCTGTAAGAGGAATGATTGGCCGTTGAGGTGCCCTGATGATTAATAGCTCCGGAGCATTGGTCATCACTGACACTTGCGGTGGGCTTAGTAATGAATCTCAGCGTAATTCGTGTGCTGAAACACAGGATGAAGCCGCGTAAGTGTGAAATCATGAAAAAGAATTATACCCAGAAGTACGCATTGTAGAGAGGTTTTCGTAACGAAATATTAAAAATTCCAGTGACTAATTGACGTGTGTGTGTGAACGTGCGTCTCGACAGTGTGTTTGCTTATCAACAACCAACACTGATAATGAATAATGTAATAAAGAAAGATATATCATATACAATTACTTAGTGCTAATTGTTACTCACGCGATAATAAATATTGTGTCAGAAACGTACAATAGTATACAGATACTAAATAATGTGTTATACGTTTAACATCATCACATGACATGTTTACGTGTTTTGTGTCATTGCTTTACTTTTTAAAATTAAGTAATGAGTTATATAATACATTGATTAACATATTTCTTGTAACTCCTAGTGATTTTATATTGACTGCTTGTTCGTTCGAGTGATGAATTCGTCAGTGTTCTTACCTGATTTTTATTTTAAGCGCAATTTTTTGGTCGTTAGAAGATTTCTCGCTTTACTAATTTATTTATTCGTCTAAAATTTAAATTAATTCCGAATATATATTTAATGATCGTCATAAAATCGGAACTAACATTTTTAGGTTTCCGCTGAACTCAAAACGAGCAAAATTAACACGGTACAAAGTACAGTTTTATACTCTGTATCATTATTATCATCATCAATAAATAATCAACGCGCACACGCGCACACGCACACACGCACACGCACACGCGCGCGCGCGCACACGCACAAATAATGAGTCTATATACATGGGTACTCTGTAATCTCCCCGCGCAATATGTTTAAAAAGTATATCCGTAATTGGATGTAAGTTTTAATACTATGACATTACTGTTTATATTTAAGTTCTGTGGATTCTGTAACAAATAAAATAAAATTATATAAAAATAAAGTAAAAGTAGATTAAAATACACGTTGTAATTAATTAAGTGACAAGCCGTATACAAAGTTTTAATTGTCGTAGCACTCTACGACTCTACATAAATGTCTATATACTCTATGCATACTTGGCGTTTAAAAATCTTTCCCTTCACTCGTTAAATATTTCCATAAACGCTAATATATATTCATAGACTGGCTGGCCCGTTGCGTTGGGCTGGTTTATTATTCTTGTTGTACAACGCATGAGTTGCGTTGGTTACACAGACAGGTTTGTAATTCCAGTTTCTGTTATTAATTACTTTACTTGTTGTTTTTATGTCATTATTAAACTTGATTGACGAAAAAAATATTCATTTAAACGTTAGATTAATTGAATTGTATTTAATTACTGTTTCATCGTAGAAGGTTTTCGTAGGAAGTTTACGCAACAGTCGTTTCGTAATAAATCAAATATAAATTCGTAATAAAAATAATAAAAGAAATAAATATTTAAGTACACAATTTATTATAAGTATTTAAAATATAATATACAATTCCAGGAAAAAATATACACATATTTTATTTGTTCGGTTAAAAAACGATTACTCTTATTATTAATAATTAGCACTATAACTAGGTAGTAGGTACTGTATCATTATATTCTTTTGCTAAGTAGTAAGTACTAATGACTTCAAATAAAGTAAAGTGATGTTTATTTTGTGGTAGAGACAGTTCTGGAGGGGTTCGGTGAAGAGCGAGTAGCGACGTCCATTGCATGCAAACACTAGACTACTCGTATATGCAGGAATTACAGAATAACTAGTATTAATTCACTAAAAAAGGAAGTGAAACAATTATTATTTCACTATGAAATAATGTGAAACAATATTTTACTAAGAAATGAAACAATTGTTATTTCAGTAAGCAATCTAATGTGTTTACGTTAGATGTAAAAACTCTACTTAATTGAATAGTTTAACACATATTTCATGCATTAGCATAGCGGGGGGCTGCATTATTAATCTTACAGAAGGCGCCTTATTGCACGAAGGGTTAAATCGGGGGTGCATGAATAAGTATTTAACTATCGTCAAACGTCATACCAACTGTCGCTTTAGATTTCAATAGCGAAATTCACGTGAAGTTCTTTTGTCACAGTTCCAAAAGGAATGCAATGCTAGTTGAAAACTGTTACATCACTGAACCTATTAGATTGAATAACATATTTGATGCATGAATTGTCATATTTAATCCAAATCCATTAGGTGAATCCATACGGCATCTTAATTTAACGCGATTGCGAATTGCCCAGCTATGCTGTAGAAATAGGCATACTACCTAAAGAGTCATAGTCACTGTTTCCTCTTGGTCTTTTAAGCCGGAAGGGTTTTTTATGAGAACAAAATGAATCATAATTAATATATCGTTCTAGACGGATAGTCTCGACTAGTCGAGTAATCAAGCCGGTACATACCGGTTACAGAAGACGCTTACGCCAGTACGTTGCTGCCTTTACACAATACACCTGATTTTACACCTGACTAGTGAGTGAGCAGAATCATGAGTAAAAGTAAACGTAACTAAAGAATTGGAACTCGATAGAATTAAAGAAATTAACCTTTGTTTATATCAAAAGACGGTAGATTATTCAGGGAAGAGCCGAAACGGTAGCTAGTGCGTTACATGTATATAGTACTCGAGAACCACCTATCTATGATTGAGCACACATTAGTTTCGTTTGTATTTTTTTTTAATAAACATAATGATTTTATAAATATAAAAGACGATTTCCTGTCCGTACACCGGTAATGTTATTCCGAAACCTTAATTAAAGTTTTACAAGTTAATCACTCGTTTCGAGGGTATCAAGTTTCTAAATACCAGATTTTAGACAACAAACTTGACGTGCAGGAATTGTTTATAAATACTACCGACAAAAAGATCCAATAAAAGATAAATTCAAGAACTAAAGGTTAAATGAATGTATGTATGCTGTAACATTGAGTTAGCTAGAGGCGGGACGGCAGCTGGTCTCCGAACAGAAGGCGTAATTTATGAATATAACATCGTATGCACTAACATCGAATACGGAATAAGAAATATAAAAAGTTACGGAGACATTTTGATGAATACCAAATGAGACTTACTGGGCACGCGGCACATCCTGGTTCGTTTACAGGTAGTTTAAAGGCGTACCTCAAAGGCTTTTAAAGATTGGAATACTGAATTTATCCTCTTACAATAATGGAACTACATGAAAAATATATTATTTACAAAAATACAATGGATATGGGAGGTTCTTGTCCTTGTTCACATTTTAAAGATACTACTTAAAAAGTAATAGTGGTGTTTGTAGGTAAATCTAAAATGTTAAAAAAAAAGTAATAAAAAATTAATTCAAATGAGTTAATTGGAATCATTTTCCGTATGACAGTTCCAACATTTCTATCGTTACCTATACAAAATGCATATGGTACCTGTCCAGATCTCTAGCTCTATAAATATTCTAATATTTTTTTTGCTTTAAGTCGATGGTATAAAAAACAAAAACTCTTTAGGAACCTTTTCTACGTTTTCGCGCGCAGAGCTACTAGCGACCGCCTACTGATTGTCATTCGGCCATAATTGGCAGTAAAAGTAAAAACAAAGGCAACTTCCAACAATAAAACTATTTTGTTTGAAGCCCGTAATTTTTGTCATTGGTATAACATGCAAATAATTTTGATCTTCATGCGGTTAAAATGTATGACACTTGGAGTTTGGAAAGAAGTAACATCATCAACTTCAGACCGATTTCCGTCCAGTATAAAATAAGAACACCCATGTGATTTGTTGTAGGAATGCAAATATGTAATGTCCTGATTTTCATGTCCGAAATACGCAAAATAGCAATCATTTCTATTTCACTCATATTCAAATCGATTCCAATATGGCAGTTGAAGCTTTTCATATTTCCAAAACATTGTCTTAGATATAATTCGGCATGTCACTGAAAATTTTGAAATTCTTACCTGACATTATGTTAACCATAAGCTCATAATGAGCAAGTCAAGTTATGTATCTATGCCGGCACCGTTACGTTAAACTTAACTTACGGCAAATAAGCGTGCACAATGTTTACTACCCACTATTCACGTGATATTCTTTAGATTATCATTTAGAAATTGGAATACAATATAAAAAATGGAAATTTGTTGTGTATAATTACGGATATATTTTTATTCTGTGGTCTGCCGCAACATGCAGAATGTGGAGACTAGTGTCTACGTAAACGAACGTTCGGCAATGGTTTTTTACGCACACACCTTCTTACCACCTTCATGTTTTATTTCGACATGTTACGTCGACGCCTTTCTTTTGAATAATAATAACAATAGAACTATACGTTACATTGAATATGGCATAAACAGAATTACCGATACTGTAATGCGATAACACTAATTACAGTTTAAAAATAATCGTTTCGTGTATTTGACACGTTAATTTACATTTGCATATTCTTGCTTTCGTTCGGGAACACTTTCACTTTAGATATTTTATAGCTTCATTACAATATAATAGCGTAGTGTATTTCATTATGTCCGAAAAGGGAACGTTGTATAACGCTTACATAAGTCAAATGATCTTCTACTTTAAATTGAATTGTGCCTGTCCGTGTGTACAGTGGCCAGATGTAATTATCGTGAGAACTTGTTTTAAAATTGAATTTCCATTTAAGTTGCATAGATGGCTTCTCGGGATGGCGTGACCAAAGATAGGCCTGTAATTATGTAGATGCGGTTGACATTTGAGGAGGTTGCGGTTCTCCCATGCGAGCTCACGCAATACGGGTATGCGTCGTTCTCATGGGTTTTTATGAGCGTGTTATAAATAGGCTTCATTGCTCCAGGGCAGTTTTTATATATGTTTTATGCTTATATTATGTGGATATAAAGTTTGTAACTTAATAAGTATGGATGTTGGGGACAATTTACTTTATTTAAGGGTAGACGAGTAGGTAGATTTACTTGGCGACTTTCGTCGTATATAGATACTTTAATCGATTTGTATTTACCATACATGCAATGATATCATAAGCTTCGTATGTATTTTTAACCAATGTAATGCAATAATGAATGAACTTTCAGGGTTGCTATATTTACAATATATTATACTAGCGGCCGCTCCGTCTTCTCCCGTAACTAAATTGTTACCCTGACAAATTATACATTAAAACTTTCCTCGAGAATTTCTCTATCCATGGGTGATAACTACATGAAATCCGTTCAGCAGACTTTGGGAAAGTCCAACAAAGTACAAAAAAATTTCCTACAAAGTATCAAAGTTCAAAGTTCGAGGAAGTAACTAAAAGCTGTCTATATGCATATACAGCTTTTAGTTACTTTGTTTTATAATAAGTATAGACTATATGTGATTCCGTTTGATTGAAAAAAGTATTGTTGAATGCATGTTTTGAAATGTTAGTCTACGCAGAATCGGTTAGTAAAAGTTATGTTTATATACCTACCCCACACGTCGAACAGAATATTTAAAGATTCATTTATTCTGGGGTTAAGGCGTGAGAAATCTCGTGACGTCACTAGTCTGTACATTACTAGTACTAACTGGTAATGAGTGGTTCTGGCAGTGTTACGAAATACGTACGACATGGAGAGACGTGCGAGGGATCGTGGATTTACGAGAACACGCCGCGAGGGGAATGGGTTTGATTGATTCCATCCATCATATAATGTACAGCTTGGACGGATTTGAAAATACTTATGATATTTAGTGATGTATCGTCGTCATATCGATTCACACGTATAGTGATAGTCATAGCTGTTACCAATCATATTGAGCGTATAGAAATTGCTATGGATATTTAACGCCATTTTATAATATTTTAGGATACTATAAAATAAATATGCCTCCATATAGACCTGTTGGAGTCTTTTAAATCATAATACTATAAAATAAATAAATTATTTTTTTTTGTTTTAAATAGCTATGTTCTGTCGTCTTATTCATGTAAACTTTATCCCAAAACAACCATTTATATGTCTCGGGATATTTCTTTTGTACCGCACCTAATCATTAATTGAAACGAAATCCTTGATCAACGCGGTTTGAGCGCTGCGGATACTACATAATCATTAACATAGCCCAAGATTAATGTCTTGTCCCACGTATAGTGTTTGGTATAAATAAAATTTATTACACACTTTATAGCATTTAATGGTAATGAAAAATAAAGCCGAGCTCCTTGTTTTTATCTCTCTGGAAGTGGTAAAGCGATCACATTAAGATATAAAGCAAGTAGCACCAGTTAGTAACATTTGACCTGGACGTCGATCACGCTATGTTGCCAAAAACAAAGCTAAACCCACGAAATCTTTCATTTGACAGTGCGATAAATGCTCCGCTGTCAAAAGGTGCTAAATGCCGTCAAATAATATTCGACAGTTTACGCTTAAATGATTAGCGCGAAGTCAGTGTAATTGATTTATCTTTAGCGTTCGCCGGACAGGTGAAACCCAACAGGTTCTAACATCAATATCTTAATGATGAACGACATCAATTTTACTTTACCAAATACACAACTGTCCAGTTATTAACTTGATTTCTTCTGACATGTAAATAAAACATCATTAGCAATCATTTGTCGTCCTCTGTAGATACATGTGGCTACACATTACTTGAAAGTGTCAGATTTACAATCTTCTTTTCCCGCAAGGCGCATCCATGCCAGTGTCCAGTGTTCTTATTGCTATTGGAAATCTTTATATCCAGAAGAAAACACTTTTTTTATCAATAATACCATCGTCGTATATGCTGAAGATTTAAACACTTAGGTATGTTTAAATTGGTTTTATATAAGCTTGATAATGACAATATATAATTCGGTAATCGCAGCGACCCATATTATTATAACTGTTTTAGTGTTCATTCCGATTTCAATGGAAAGATCACAAAATCCAACCATTTTCTATGTATGGCATCTACGTTGCGAAAGGTCTCTATACGCAGAGCTTTTCATGTCAATCCAAGAGATTTAAAGTTGTTGCGACTATATATTTAGTAATAAGTATTAAAGTAAAATGTCAGTCAACACCTACATATTTTGTATGATCTAAGTTAGCTAAAATTCTTTTTGTCAGTGTTTAGTTTGTTAGTCAGTGTTCAGTTGTAAATGGAATTAAGCGCTTCGTTAGACACTTTAGTTGCAAAAACTATGACGTTGATTTGCAAAAAAAACACGCTAATTTTAGTAGACCTTGATACGAGTATGTTCGGGAAACTTCTAGACGAAATAAATTACCTCGTTACATATAAATAAAAAATGTCCGACTGAAGACTAATCATAAATCAATCACGCTTTGAAAATGTAATTATATTTTTATATTCCGCTTAGATTTATAAGATTTATGTTATTGCAGAGGTGACGAGTCGGATCAAATAAGTTGTGTAATGTGGTGATCAATTGACTATATATACATATATTCGATCGCTCGTTGTTAGTAACGAAGGGTTTTATATCTATGTTATACGTATAAAACGTTGCTAATTACAGTTGCAGTACCCGCTAAACGCAGAAAGCTGATATTGGGCCTTGTATGTTCATTGGAGAGTGTCAGCTGGGCAGCAGTAATAGGAGTCGAAAGTTCGTATAAAAAAAATCGAAACTTATTCGTAAGCAGCTGAAATTTGCCATGTTTCCCTACGGGAACTTAGTACACTAAGAGATTTTTTTCATCCCAACGGGGGTCAAATGAGAGTAGAAAATTTGAATGATTTTATATATTTCACAGGTTTATTTAATTACTTAACCAGCTCAACCTTACGAATAATTAAATAAACCGCGATAAAATCGGTAAAAGCAGTTTTATTGTAATAAAAAATACGTAATAATCAGAAATGGCAAATATAAATTACAACGAAAAACGGTTCAGCAGATATTGAAATGATTCTAGCTCCTAAGAGGATTAATTTCCTGTTAGTTATAATATCACATCTTTCACAGTTAAGATATGCTGATGGAGTATAAGCTGGTGGAGTGTCACGAGTGTCACAAATGTGCGATTTATAATCAGCGGCAATTGACGCTGTTAACTATGTGTTAATTGTGCCACGGCAGCGGAACAGCACAAACACTTCTGGTGTTTAATGAGCAATTTGGTATTTGTCGACGCGGGGAAACCACTAACACATACACTTTTATATAGTATAAGAGTGAAAACAAGAAGTAAGTAGGTAGTAAATTTTATCAAGAGGTAGTGCCGTGCTGCATTGAAGCGGATTTGAGCCGGCAAGACCGGTGTCGCGTTTCGGACGGTTCGTGAGTAGCCCATTGGGGGGAGGGGGCAATGGGATACCGGCTAATAATTATGTGGACCGGATGTTCATAGGCGTCCGGTAGTCGTAAAAAGGCCGATTTCGTCTGCCCCCTATTCTATAAAAAAAGTAGGAGCAGTTTTGTTATTACTGACACTCGCATATGTACAGCCCTCATTACCCCTCCAATGGGCGGCGTTAATCCGTGTTCCAAGTCTCCGTGGCAGTACTCACCTATTTCATCTACAATACAGCACGGCTACCGTTTACACCAGACTAAGTATGCAGTAGCATATTCACTCTCAAAGACATCAAGGAAGTTGTTAGCAATGCTGACGAGAATAAAATACAAAGAGAACATACAATTACCACCACGCCAATATCCGTTTACAACAAAATAACTTAAACAAAGAAACAAATAAATATTTGAATAAAGTATGGTCTATTAATTAGTAGTTTGCACGGAGTTGTGTCCAAGAGTTTTTAATTTAATAATTACATTGTACTGTATTTAACTTTCTTTCTGTCCAAGTATACTCATTATAAAATTAAGTCCCCAAAAGCTGACTGTCTCTATGTTATCGATTTTTTACTTATTAAAAACACAAACACAACACTACCAGTGTTCAGAAAAATCCAATAGTTCAGAAAAATCCAATACGATGATAAATGTAAGAAAATATAATAATGAACTTTAAAAAAATATTCTATGGGTTTTACTACGATTGTCACCAATGGACAGAGCGATTCATACAATGGACCGAGAAAGGTCTTTTTAGTGTATAATTAGTTAGACCATTATTAACGAGCGGAACCGGGGCAGATCACTAGTAAAAATGAAGCTGAAGGATTCATACTTTTGTTAGAAGATGTTATTCATTACGACCCTTAATAATACTAATGGTTTTTGTAATTAATTGAATAATGCGAACAACGAGGAGCACGAGAACAATCATCTCACAATGTACGAGTATACACACAGTTCACACACATTCTACTATTCTTCTACCGGAATTGAAATTGTAATGTAATGCATATATGTACATCAATTAAAACCAACGGACATTGATATCACGAGGATAACTTTACTAGACTAGAACTGCACGAAATGACTAGTTACCACACCAATGCAGTTGCCATGATGTGTGTTCATATTGTACCTGTGAGACAGTGTGGTCCCGCCGGCCAAGAGAATCAAGCACTGATGAGTTAGCGTTTATGTGTGCGTAAAGACAGTAATTGCCTATTAATTACGATGAGTCACAGATATAACATGCGATTGAATAAAACAATGTTAAACGTATGCCATTCATTACAAAATGGAATAAAGCTAAACTAAGCTGTATGCAATCAGACATTCATTGATACTCGACTATTAATAAATACTGATAACATTCATTCATCACAGTTTATCTGAACAAGCACAAAATGACTATTCGAGGATGTTCCCGTGAACAAGGGGATATCCGATCGATACATTTCATCGTGACCGTGCAGTCATCAGGACCAGCCTTCTTTGTATCAAAATATGATATCTAAATAAAAGTATGTAGATAATACCTATAAATTACTGTACATGGGAAAAGTGTGAATATTACAAACCTTTCATTTCGACATGTGGGAATTCAGAAATAATTATATTTTGCAATTATTAGTATGTATCCGTGATATACCAACTGTCTGGTACAGTCAATCAGGACCAGTTTGTATTCGAAACTCAGACCACCAAGATGGCTTGAAAACTTCCAAGTACAGGGTTTCATTTTGAATGTTTAATATAAAGTGGTAGTATAAAATTATGTTGTACCTGTAACCAGTATAGTACTGGTTACAGGTACTGTAAGTTAGTGTGATAGTATATCTCCTGAGAGCAAATTTTGAAATATTTAACAAGTTATTTATTTGAGCAATAATAATGCAAACATAAATAGTTTTGTGATCTCTATGTATAAAAATAATAGCTTTTTATGTTTGTAAGCCAACTCTTTATTGTGTACTAACACTTGCACCGAATATGTAGGAGCAATTACTACTCGTAGAGTGAATTCGAGAAAGGTCTGTTCTAAATTAATATGCATCCAAGAATTAGTTTACAAGTATTCAATCATTCCAGACTAGCTCTAGATGGTAAGGTATTATTAGACTTCACAATTTGCGGCCATCATAAAATGGACGGTAAAACTTATATAGCGTTGACTGTTCTGTCAAGCAACAGCATCCCACGTTCAACAACATTCGACGTGTAAATTAAAGTATAAGTACAATGGTTGTTTTGGCAGAACTGAGTATGCGGTAAAAACGTAGCTATTTTATTCCTATTTTTTTGTATAGGGGACAAATGAACAGTTGTATCACATGGTAATCGGTGGATGTCGCCGATACACGCCGATCATTATAGTGATTTTATTGTAATATAAAAAAATACCTTCACGCCTAATATTGATATTATATGAACAAGTATTCTTTAACGACTTACTCACGTGTTAGCGTGTGACGTTACTAGCTGGTTTTTGTTGTATCTAAACATAATAATGGACCTCTACGGGGGAGGCCTATGTCCCGTAGCGGACGTCATCCGGCAGATGATGATGATGCTACCTAATTATGTATTTGAATAAATTAAATTATAACAATTTGTATGTAGTTGTACAACACTCTGAACATAGTAGGTACGTACGTTTTTGTCACTCGCCGATAGTAAAATGGCTCGAGTCGCATTAAAAATGTTCGAATGATATACTATGCTTACGTAATTTCGTCATAAGACAGTATACTAATATATTCGTACATAAATTATTTCAGAACAGGCAACCTAGATTTTTTTTCGCCGTAAATTACTTTTTACGCCTGACTTTGCATAACGACGGGATTAGTAAACATATCACGAGTTAGCGTATAGACAGAATTTAAAGAATTAATAACATTTTTATGTTTCTGACAATTATCTTTTTCAACCTCTCTTAATTCTTTGCCTTAATACCAGATATGCAAGTGCATAAATTGGTGTCATCTAAACTAACATACTTCTTGGTATCCTCTGCGTGAATCGCACAAAACGAAGGGACGGCGAAAAAGAAACCTTACAATTAATTGTTATCTGCTGTGAACTTATAAATACAAAATAAGACAAAAAGTGAAACACAATTGACAAGAATGTGACCCCAGTTAAGAATGATTACTCCTTCTATATCTATACAGATTTATTTTTACTGTTTTAGTACCTATGTTCTATACATAGGTAACAAAATATTA